>JAUMJM010000206.1:0-95026 GCA_033558235.1 Neomorphus geoffroyi | reverse complement strand
TGAATTTCCTTGAATTTCCTTTGCCCATTGCCTTGAATTTCCTTGAATTTCCTTGCCATTTCCTTGAATTTATTTGAATTTCCTTGCCATTTCCTTTAACTTCCTTGAATTTCCTTGCCATTTCCTCGAATGTCCTTGAATTTCCTTGCCACTTCCTTGAATTTCCTTGAATTTCCTTGAATTTCCTTGCCACTTTTTTGAATTTCCTTGAATTTCCTTGCCTTGCCTTGCCATTTCCTTGAATTTTTTGCCATTTCCTTCCATTTCCTGAATTTCCTTGCCATTTCCTTGAATTTCCTTTCCTTGCCTTGCCATTTCCTTGTATTTCCTTGAATTTCCTTGCCATTTCCTTGAATTTCCTTGAATTTCCTTTTATTTCCTTGCCATTTCCTTACATTTCCTTGAATTTCCTTGCGATTTCCTTGAATTTCCTTGAATTTTCTTGCCATTTTTTGAATTTCCTTGCCATTTCCTTGAATTTCCTTGAATTTCCTTGATTTTCCTTGTATTTCCTTGAATTTTCTTTACTTGCCTTCCATTTCCTTGAATTTCCCTCAATTTCCCCTGCCATTTCCTTGAATTTCCTTGACTTTCCTTGCCATTTCCTTGAATTTCCTTGAATTTCCTTGAATTTCCCCGAATTTCATTCAATTTCCTTTGATTTCATTGAATTTCCTTCAATTTCCTTGAATTTCCTTGAATTTCCTTTAATTTCCTTGCCATATCTTTCAATTTTCTTGAATTTTTTGAAGTTCCTTGAATTTCCTTGCCATTTCCTTGAATTTCCTTGAATTTCCTTGCCCATTTCCTTGCAATTTCCTTGAATTTCCTTTCATTGCCTTGCCATTTCTTTGAATTTCCTTCAATTTCCTTGCCATTTCCTTGAATTTCCTTCAATTTCCTTGAATTTCCTTGCCATTTCTTTGAATTTCCTTCAATTTCCTTGCCATTTCCTTGAATTTCCTTGAATTTCCTTGCCATTTCCTTGAATTTCCTTCAATTTCTTTGAATTTCCTTGCCATTTCCTTGAATTTCCTTCAATTTCCTTGCCATTTTCTTGAATTTCCTTCAATTTCCTTGAATTTCGTTGCCATTTCCTTGAATTTCCTTGCCTTGCCTTGCCATTTTCTTGAATTTCCTTGAATTTCTTTGCCATGTCCTTGGATTTCCTTGAATTTCCTTGCCATTTCCTTGAATTTCTTTGAATTTCCTTGCCATTGCCTTGAATTTCCTTGAATTTCCTTGCCATTTCTTTGAATTACCTTGAACTTTCTTGCCATTTCCTTGAATTTCCTTGAATTTCCTTGCCATTGCCTTGAATTTCCTTGAATTTCCTTGCCATTTCCTTGAATTTATTTGAATTTCCTTGCCATTTCCTTTAACTTCCTTGAATTTCCTTGCCATTTCATCGAATGTCCTTGAATTTCCTTGCCACTTCCTTGAATTTCCTTGCACTTTTTTGAATTTCCTTGAATTTCCTTGCCTTGCCTTGCCATTTCCTTGAATTTCCTTGCCATTTCCTTTAACTTCCTTGAATTTCCTTGCCATTTCCTCGAATGTCCTTGAATTTCCTTGCCACTTCCTTGAATTTCCTTGAATTTCCTTGAATTTCCTTGCCACTTTTTGAATTTCCTTGAATTTCCTTGCCTTGCCTTGCCATTTCCTTGAATTTTTTTGCCATTTCCTTCCATTTCCTTGAATTTCCTTGAATTTCCTTGCCATTTCCTTGAATTTCCTTGCCATTTCCATGAATTTCCTTGTCATTTCCTTGCCATTTCCTTGAATTTCCATGAAATTCCTTGACATTTCCTTGAATTTTCCTTGAATTTCCCTGAATTTCCTTTCCATTTCCTTGAATTCCTTCCTTGCCTTGCCATTTCCTTGTATTTCCTTGAATTTCCTTGCCATTTCCTTGAATTTCCTTGAATTTCCTTTTATTTCCTTGCCATTTCCATAAATTTCCTTGAATATCCTTGCCATTTCCTTGAATTTCCTTGAATTTCCTTGATTTTCCTTGCCATTTCCTTGAATTTTCTTTACTTGCCTTCCATTTCCTTGAATTTCCCTCAATTCCCTGCCATTTCCTTGAATTTCCTTGACTTTCCTTGCCATTTCCTTGAATTTCCTTGAATTTCCTTCAATTTCCTTGAGTTTCCTTCAATTTCCTTGCCATTTCCTTCATTTTCCTTGAATTTCCTTTCCATTTCCTTGAATTTCCTTGAATTTCCTTGAATTTCCTTGAATTTTTTTGAATTTCCTTGAATTTCCTTGAATTTCCTTGCCATTTCCTTGAATTTCTTTGAATTTCCGTGAATTTCCTTGCCCTTTCCTTGAATTTCCTTGAACTTCCTTTAATTTCCTTGAATTTCCTTTTCTTGCCTGGCCATTTCCTTAAATTTCCTTGCATTTCTTTGCCATTTCCTTGAATTTCCTTGCCATTTCCTTGAATTTCCTTGAATTTTCTTGCCATTTCCTTGAATTTCCTTTATTTTTCTTTGAATTTCCTTGCCATTTCCTTCAATTACCTTTAATTACCTTGCCATTGCCTTGAATTTCCTTGAATTTCCTTGAATTTCCTTTGCTTGCTTCGCCATTTACTTGAATTTCCTTGAATTTCCTTGAATTTCCTTGAATTTCCTTTTCTTTGCCTTGCCATTTCCTTTCCTTTCCTTGAATTTCCTTGAATTTCCATTAATTTCCTTGAATTTGTTTTCCTTGCCTTATCATTTCCTTGAATTTCCTTGTATTTCCATTAATTTCCTCGAATTTCCTTTCCTTGCCTTTCCTATTCCTTGAATTTCCTTGAATTTCCTTGAATTCCTTGAATTTTCTGAATTTCCTTTAATTGCCTTGCCATTTCCTTGAATTTCCTTAAATGTCCTTGAATTTCCTTGAATTTCATTGTATTTCCTTGCCTTGCCTGCCAATTCCTTGAATTTCCTTGAATTTCCTTGATTTTCCTTGAATATTTCTGAATTTTCTTGAATTTTTCTGAATTTCCTTGAATTTCCTTGAATTTCCATGAATTTTTTATTTCCTTGAATTTCCTTGCATTTCCTTCAATTTCCTTGAATATCCTTGCATTTCCTTGAATTTCTTTGGATTTCCTTGTATTTCCTTCCATTTCCTTGAATTTCCTTGAATTTCCTTGCCATTTCCTTGAATTTCCTTGAATTTCCTTGAATTTCCTTGCCATTTCCTTGAATTTCCTTGAATTTCCTTGAATTTCCTTGCCATTTCCTTGAATTTTCTTTCCTGGCCTTCCATTTCCTTGAATTTCTTTGAATTTCCTTGCCATTTCCTTGAATTTCCTTGAATTTCCTTGCCATTTCCTTGAAATTCCTTGGATTTCCTTGCCATTTCTTTGAATTTCCTTGAATTTTCTTGAATTTCCTTGAATTTCCTTTAATTTCCTCGCCATATCTTTCAATTTTCTTGAATTTTTTGGAAGTTCCTTGAATTTCCTTGCCATTTCCTTGAATTTCCTTGAATTTCCTTGCCATTTCCTTGCAATTTCCTTGAATTTCCTTTCAATGCCTTGCCATTTCCTTGAATTTCCTTCAATTTCCTTGAATTTCCTTGCCATTTCCTTGAATTTCCTTCAATTTCCTTGAATTTCCTTGCCATTTCCTTGAATTTCCTTCAATTTCCTTGCCATTTCCTTGAATTTCCTTCAATTTCCTTGAATTTCGTTGCCATTTCCTTGAATTTCCTTTCCTTGCCTTGCCATTTCCTTGAATTTCCTTCAATTTCCTTGCCATTTCCTTGAATTTCCTTCAATTTCCCTTGAATTTCCTTGCCATTTCCTTGAATTTCCTTGAATTTCCTCGAATTTCCTTGCCATTTCCTTGAATTTTCTTTCCTGGCCTTCCATTTCCTTGAATTTCTTTGAATTGCCTTGCCATTTCCTTGAATTTCCTTGAATTTCCTTGCCATTTCCTTGAAATTCCTTGGATTTCCTTGCCATTTCTTTGAATTTCCTTGAATTTCCTTGACATTTCTTTGAATTTCCTTGAATTTTCTTGCCATTTCCTTAAATATACTTGCATTTCCTTGCCATTTCCTTGAATTTCCTTGTCATTTCTTTGAAGTTCCTTGAATTTTCTTGCCATTTCCTTGAATTTCCTTTATTTTTCTTTGAATTTCCTTGCCATTTCCTTCAATTACCTTTAATTTCCTTGCCATTGCCTTGAATTTCCTTTAATTTTCTTTGAATTTCCTTGCCATTTCCTTGAATTTATTTGAATTTCCTTCCCATTTCCTTGAATTTCCTTGAAATTCCTTGAATTTCCTTGAGATTTCCTTGAAATTCCTTGAATTTCCTTGCCATTTCCTTGAATTTCCTTGAATTTATTTAAATTTCCTTGAATTTCCTTGAATTTTCTTGAATTTCTTTCCTTGCTTTGCCATTTCCTTGAATTTCCTTTCCTTTTCTTGAATTTCCCTGAATTTCCTTGAATTTCCTTGAATTTCCTTGAATTTTCTTTCCTTGCCTTTCCATTTCCTTTCCTTTCCTTGAATTTTCTTGAATTTCCTTTCCTTGCTTTGCCATTTCCTTGAATTTCCTTTCCTTTTCTTGAATTTCCTTGAATATCTGTTAATTTCCTTGAACTTCCTTGAATTTCCCTGAATTTCCTTGAATGTCCTTGTATTTACTTTAATTTCCTTAAATTTCCTCCAATTTCCTTGAATTTCCTTGACTTTTCTTGAATTTCCTTCAATTTCCTTGAATTTCCTTCAATTTCCTTGAATTTCCTTCAAATTCCTTCAATTTCCTTGAATTTAATTTAATTTACTTCAATTTACTTGAATTTCCTTCTATTTCCTTGATTTTCTTGAATTTCCTTCAATTTTTTTCAATTTCCTTCAATTTCCGTCAATTTCCTTCAATTTCCTTGAATTTCCGTGAATTTCCATCAAATCCGTTGAATTTCCTTGTATTTCCTTGAATTACCGTCAATTTCCTTGAATTTCCTTAATTTCCTTCAATTTCCTTCAATTTCCTTGAATTTCCTTGAATTTCCTTCAATTTCCTTGAATTTCCTTGAATTTCCTTGAATTTCCTTCAATTTCCTTGAATTTCGTTGCCATTTCCTTGAATTTCCTTGCCTTGCCTTGCCATTTCCTTGAATTTCCTTGAATTTCTTTGCCATGTCCTTGGATTTCCTTGAATTTCCTTGCCATTTCCTTGAATTTCTTTGAATTTCCTTGCCATTGCCTTGAATTTCCTTGAATTTCCTTGCCATTTCTTTGAATTACCTTGAACTTTCTTGCCATTTCCTTGAATTTCCTTGAATTTCCTTGCCATTGCCTTGAATTTCCTTGAATTTCCTTGCCATTTCCTTGAATTTATTTGAATTTCCTTGCCATTTCCTTTAACTTCCTTGAATTTCCTTGCCATTTCCTCGAATGTCCTTGAATTTCCTTGCCACTTCCTTGAATTTCCTTGAATTTCCTTGAATTTCCTTGCCACTTTTTTGAATTTCCTTGAATTTCCTTGCCTTGCCTTGCCATTTCCTTGAATTTTTTTGCCATTTCCTTCCATTTCCTTGAATTTCCTTGCCATTTCCTTGAATTTCCTTTCCTTGCCTTGCCATTTCCTTGTATTTCCTTGAATTTCCTTGCCATTTCCTTGAATTTCCTTGAATTTCCTTTTATTTCCTTGCCATTTCCTTAAATTTCCTTGAATTTCCTTGCGATTTCCTTGAATTTCCTTGAATTTTCTTGCCATTTTTTTGAATTTCCTTGCCATTTCCTTGAATTTCCTTGAATTTCCTTGATTTTCCTTGTATTTCCTTGAATTTTCTTTACTTGCCTTCCATTTCCTTGAATTTCCCTCAATTTCCCTGCCATTTCCTTGAATTTCCTTGACTTTCCTTGCCATTTCCTTGAATTTCCTTGAATTTCCTTGAATTTCCCCGAATTTTCATTCAATTTCCTTTGATTTCATTGAATTTCCTTCAATTTCCTTGAATTTCCTTGAATTTCCTTTAATTTCCTTGCCATATCTTTCAATTTTCTTGAATTTTTTTGAAGTTCCTTGAATTTCCTTGCCATTTCCTTGAATTTCCTTGAATTTCCTTGCCATTTCCTTGCAATTTCCTTGAATTTCCTTTCATTGCCTTGCCATTTCTTTGAATTTCCTTCAATTTCCTTGCCATTTCCTTGAATTTCCTTCAATTTCCTTGAATTTCCTTGCCATTTCTTTGAATTTCCTTCAATTTCCTTGCCATTTCCTTGAATTTCCTTGAATTTCCTTGCCATTTCCTTGAATTTCCTTCAATTTCTTTGAATTTCCTTGCCATTTCCTTGAATTTCCTTCAATTTCCTTGCCATTTTCTTGAATTTCCTTCAATTTCCTTGAATTTCGTTGCCATTTCCTTGAATTTCCTTGCCTTGCCTTGCCATTTTCTTGAATTTCCTTGAATTTCTTTGCCATGTCCTTGGATTTCCTTGAATTTCCTTGCCATTTCCTTGAATTTCTTTGAATTTCCTTGCCATTGCCTTGAATTTCCTTGAATTTCCTTGCCATTTCTTTGAATTACCTTGAACTTTCTTGCCATTTCCTTGAATTTCCTTGAATTTCCTTGCCATTGCCTTGAATTTCCTTGAATTTCCTTGCCATTTCCTTGAATTTATTTGAATTTCCTTGCCATTTCCTTTAACTTCCTTGAATTTCCTTGCCATTTCATCGAATGTCCTTGAATTTCCTTGCCACTTCCTTGAATTTCCTTGCCACTTTTTTGAATTTCCTTGAATTTCCTTGCCTTGCCTTGCCATTTCCTTGAATTTCCTTGCCATTTCCTTTAACTTCCTTGAATTTCCTTGCCATTTCCTCGAATGTCCTTGAATTTCCTTGCCACTTCCTTGAATTTCCTTGAATTTCCTTGAATTTCCTTGCCACTTTTTTGAATTTCCTTGAATTTCCTTGCCTTGCCTTGCCATTTCCTTGAATTTTTTTGCCATTTCCTTCCATTTCCTTGAATTTCCTTGAATTTCCTTGCCATTTCCTTGAATTTCCTTGCCATTTCCATGAATTTCCTTGTCATTTCCTTGCCATTTCCTTGAATTTCCATGAAATTCCTTGACATTTCCTTGAATTTTCCTTGAATTTACCTGAATTTCCTTTCCATTTCCTTGAATTTCCTTTCCTTGCCTTGCCATTTCCTTGTATTTCCTTGAATTTCCTTGCCATTTCCTTGAATTTCCTTGAATTTCCTTTTATTTCCTTGCCATTTCCATAAATTTCCTTGAATATCCTTGCCATTTCCTTGAATTTCCTTGAATTTCCTTGATTTTCCTTGCCATTTCCTTGAATTTTCTTTACTTGCCTTCCATTTCCTTGAATTTCCCTCAATTTCCCTGCCATTTCCTTGAATTTCCTTGACTTTCCTTGCCATTTCCTTGAATTTCCTTGAATTTCCTTCAATTTCCTTGAGTTTCCTTCAATTTCCTTGCCATTTCCTTCATTTTCCTTGAATTTCCTTTCCATTTCCTTGAATTTCCTTGAATTTCCTTGAATTTCCTTGAATTTTTTTGAATTTCCTTGAATTTCCTTGAATTTCCTTGCCATTTCCTTGAATTTCTTTGAATTTCCGTGAATTTCCTTGCCCTTTCCTTGAATTTCCTTGAACTTCCTTTAATTTCCTTGAATTTCCTTTTCTTGCCTGGCCATTTCCTTAAATTTCCTTGCATTTCTTTGCCATTTCCTTGAATTTCCTTGCCATTTCCTTGAATTTCCTTGAATTTTCTTGCCATTTCCTTGAATTTCCTTTATTTTTCTTTGAATTTCCTTGCCATTTCCTTCAATTACCTTTAATTACCTTGCCATTGCCTTGAATTTCCTTGAATTTCCTTGAATTTCCTTTGCTTGCTTCGCCATTTACTTGAATTTCCTTGAATTTCCTTGAATTTCCTTGAATTTCCTTTTCTTTGCCTTGCCATTTCCTTTCCTTTCCTTGAATTTCCTTGAATTTCCATTAATTTCCTTGAATTTGTTTTCCTTGCCTTATCATTTCCTTGAATTTCCTTGTATTTCCATTAATTTCCTCGAATTTCCTTTCCTTGCCTTTCCTATTCCTTGAATTTCCTTGAATTTCCTTGAATTTCCTTGAATTTTCTTGAATTTCCTTTAATTGCCTTGCCATTTCCTTGAATTTCCTTAAATGTCCTTGAATTTCCTTGAATTTCATTGTATTTCCTTGCCTTGCCTGCCAATTCCTTGAATTTCCTTGAATTTCCTTGATTTTCCTTGAATATTTCTGAATTTTCTTGAATTTTTCTGAATTTCCTTGAATTTCCTTGAATTTCCATGAATTTTTTTATTTCCTTGAATTTCCTTGCATTTCCTTCAATTTCCTTGAATATCCTTGCATTTCCTTGAATTTCTTTGGATTTCCTTGTATTTCCTTCCATTTCCTTGAATTTCCTTGAATTTCCTTGCCATTTCCTTGAATTTCCTTGAATTTCCTTGAATTTCCTTGCCATTTCCTTGAATTTCCTTGAATTTCCTTGAATTTCCTTGCCATTTCCTTGAATTTTCTTTCCTGGCATTCCATTTCCTTGAATTTCTTTGAATTTCCTTGCCATTTCCTTGAATTTCCTTGAATTTCCTTGCCATTTCCTTGAAATTCCTTGGATTTCCTTGCCATTTCTTTGAATTTCCTTGAATTTTCTTGAATTTCCTTGAATTTCCTTTAATTTCCTCGCCATATCTTTCAATTTTCTTGAATTTTTTGGAAGTTCCTTGAATTTCCTTGCCATTTCCTTGAATTTCCTTGAATTTCCTTGCCATTTCCTTGCAATTTCCTTGAATTTCCTTTCAATGCCTTGCCATTTCCTTGAATTTCCTTCAATTTCCTTGAATTTCCTTGCCATTTCCTTGAATTTCCTTCAATTTCCTTGAATTTCCTTGCCATTTCCTTGAATTTCCTTCAATTTCCTTGCCATTTCCTTGAATTTCCTTCAATTTCCTTGAATTTCGTTGCCATTTCCTTGAATTTCCTTTCCTTGCCTTGCCATTTCCTTGAATTTCCTTCAATTTCCTTGCCATTTCCTTGAATTTCCTTCAATTTCCCTTGAATTTCCTTGCCATTTCCTTGAATTTCCTTGAATTTCCTCGAATTTCCTTGCCATTTCCTTGAATTTTCTTTCCTGGCCTTCCATTTCCTTGAATTTCTTTGAATTGCCTTGCCATTTCCTTGAATTTCCTTGAATTTCCTTGCCATTTCCTTGAAATTCCTTGGATTTCCTTGCCATTTCCTTTAATTTCCTTGAATTTCCTTGACATTTCTTTGAATTTCCTTGAATTTTCTTGCCATTTCCTTAAATATACTTGCATTTCCTTGCCATTTCCTTGAATTTCCTTGTCATTTCTTTGAAGTTCCTTGAATTTTCTTGCCATTTCCTTGAATTTCCTTTATTTTTCTTTGAATTTCCTTGCCATTTCCTTCAATTACCTTTAATTTCCTTGCCATTGCCTTGAATTTCCTTTAATTTTCTTTGAATTTCCTTGCCATTTCCTTGAATTTATTTGAATTTCCTTCCCATTTCCTTGAATTTCCTTGAAATTCCCTGAATTTCCTTGAGATTTCCTTGAAATTCCTTGAATTTCCTTGCCATTTCCTTGAATTTCCTTGAATTTATTTAAATTTCCTTGAATTTCCTTGAATTTTCTTGAATTTCTTTCCTTGCTTTGCCATTTCCTTGAATTTCCTTTCCTTTTCTTGAATTTCCCTGAATTTCCTTGAATTTCCTTGAATTTCCTTGAATTTTCTTTCCTTGCCTTTCCATTTCCTTTCCTTTCCTTGAATTTTCTTGAATTTCCTTTCCTTGCTTTGCCATTTCCTTGAATTTCCTTTCCTTTTCTTGAATTTCCTTGAATATCTGTTAATTTCCTTGAACTTCCTTGAATTTCCCTGAATTTCCTGGAATTTCCTTGAATTTCCTTGCCATTTCCTTGAGTTTCTATGAATTGCCTTGAATTATTTTTCCTTGCCTTGCCATTTCCTTGAATGTCCTTGAATTTCCTTGAATTTCCTATGCTTGCTTCGCCATTTACTTGAATTTCCTTGAATTTCCTTGAATTTCCTTGAATTTCCTTTTCTTTGCCTTGCCATTTCCTTTAATTTCCTTGAATTTCCTTGAATTTCCTGGAATCTCCTTGACTTGACTTGCCATTTCCTTTCCTTTCCTTGAATTTCCTTGAATTTCCATTAATTTCCTTGAATTTGTTTTCCTTGCCTTATCATTTCCTTGAATTTCCTTGTATTTCCATTAATTTCCTCGAATTTCCTTTCCTTGCCTTTCCTATTCCTTGAATTTCCTTGAATTTCCTTGAATTTCCTTGAATTTTCTTGAATTTCCTTTAATTGCCTTGCCATTTCCTTGAATTTCCTTAAATGTCCTTGAATTTCCTTGAATTTCATTGTATTTCCTTGCCTTGCCTGCCAATTCCTTGAATTTCCTTGAATTTCCTTGATTTTCCTTGAATATTTCTGAATTTTCTTGAATGTTTCTGAATTTCCTTGAATTTCCTTGAATTTCCATGAATTTTTTTATTTCCTTGAATTTCCTTGCATTTCCTTCAATTTCCTTGAATATCCTTGCATTTCCTTGAATTTCTTTGGATTTCCTTGTATTTCCTTCCATTTCCTTGAATTTCCTTGAATTTCCTTGCCATTTCCTTGAATTTCCTTGAATTTCCTTGAATTTCCTTGCCATTTCCTTGAATTTTCTTTCCTGGCATTCCATTTCCTTGAATTTCTTTGAATTTCCTTGCCATTTCCTTGAATTTCCTTGAATTTCCTTGCCATTTCCTTGAAATTCCTTGGATTTCCTTGCCATTTCTTTGAATTTCCTTGAATTTTCTTGAATTTCCTTGCCATTTCCTTTAATTTCCTTGCCATATCTTTCAATTTTCTTGAATTTTTTTGAAGTTCCTTGAATTTCCTTGCCATTTCCTTGAATTTCCTTGAATTTCCTTGCCATTTCCTTGAATTTCCTTCAATTTCCTTGCCATATCCTTGAATTTCCTTGAATTTCCTTGCCATTTCCTTGAATTTCCTTCAATTTCCTTGCCATTTCCTTGAATTTCCTTCAATTTCCTTGAAATTCCTTGCCAGTTCCTTGAATTTCGTTGAATTTCCTTGAATTTCCTTGAATTTATTTAAATTTTTTTGAATTTCCTTTAATTTTCTTGAATTTTCTTGAATTTCCTTGAATTTCCTTGAATTTTCTTGAATTTTCTTTCCTTGCCTTTCCATTTCCTTTCCTTTTCTTGAATTTCCTTGAATTTCCTTGAATTTCCTTAAATTTACTTGAATTTCCTTGAATTTCCTTGAATTTTCTTGTATTTTCTTTCCTTGCCTTGCCATTTCCTTTCCTTTCCTTGAATTTCCTTTCCTTGCTTTGCCATTTCCTTGAATTTCCTTTCCTTTTCTTGAATTTCCTTGAATTTCCTTGAATTTCCTTGAATTTCCTTGGATTTCCTTCAATTTCCTTGAATTTTCTTGAATTTTCTTTCCTTGCCTTGCCATTTCCTTTCCTTTCTTTGAATTTCCTTGAATTTCCTTTCCTTGCTTTACCATTTCCTTGAATTTCCTTTCCTTTTCTTGAATTTCCTTGAATATCTGTTAATTTCCTTGAACTTCCTTGAATTTCCTGGAATTTCCTTGAATTTCCTTGCCTTACCTTGCCATTTCCTTGAAGTTCCTTTCCTTGCCTTGCCATTTCCTTGAGTTTCCTTGAATTGCCTTGAATTATTTTTCCTTGCCTTATCATTTCCTTGAATTTCCTTGTATTTCCATTAATTTCCTCGAATTTCCTTTCCTTGCCTTTCCTATTCCTTGAATTTCCTTGAATTTCCTTGAATTTCCTTGAATTTTCTTGAATTTCCTTTAATTGCCTTGCCATTTCCTTGAATTTCCTTAAATGTCCTTGAATTTCCTTGAATTTCATTGTATTTCCTTGCCTTGCCTGCCAATTCCTTGAATTTCCTTGAATTTCCTTGATTTTCCTTGAATATTTCTGAATTTTCTTGAATTTTTCTGAATTTCCTTGAATTTCCTTGAATTTCCATGAATTTTTTTATTTCCTTGAATTTCCTTGCATTTCCTTCAATTTCCTTGAATATCCTTGCATTTCCTTGAATTTCTTTGGATTTCCTTGTATTTCCTTCCATTTCCTTGAATTTCCTTGAATTTCCCTGCCATTTCCTTGAATTTTCTTTCCTGGCATTCCATTTCCTTGAATTTCTTTGAATTTCCTTGCCATTTCCTTGAATTTCCTTGAATTTCCTTGCCATTTCCTTGAAATTCCTTGGATTTCCTTGCCATTTCTTTGAATTTCCTTGAATTCCCTTGAATTCCCTTGAATTTCCTTGCCATTTCCTTGAATTTTCTTTCCTGGCATTCCATTTCCTTGAATTTCTTTGAATTTCCTTGCCATTTCCTTGAATTTCCTTGAATTCCCTTGAATTCCCTTGAATTTCCTTGCCATTTCCTTGAATTTTCTTTCCTGGCATTCCATTTCCTTGAATTTCTTTGAATTTCCTTGCCATTTCCTTGAATTTCCTTGAATTTCCTTGCCATTTCCTTGAAATTCCTTGGATTTCCTTGCCATTTCTTTGAATTTCCTTGAATTTTCTTGAATTTCCTTGCCTTTTCCTTTAATTTCCTTGCCATATCTTTCAATTTTCTTGAATTTTTTTGAAGTTCCTTGAATTTCCTTGCCATTTCCTTGAATTTCCTTGAATTTCCTTGCCATTTCCTTGAATTTCCTTCAATTTCCTTGCCATATCCTTGAATTTCCTTGAATTTCCTTGCCATTTCCTTGAATTTCCTTCAATTTCCTTGCCATTTCCTTGAATTTCCTTCAATTTCCTTGAATTTCCTTGCCAGTTCCTTGAATTTCGTTGAATTTCCTTGAATTTCCTTGAATTTATTTAAATTTTTTTGAATTTCCTTTAATTTTCTTGAATTTTCTTGAATTTCCTTGAATTTCCTTGAATTTTCTTGAATTTTCTTTCCTTGCCTTGCCATTTCCTTTCCTTTTCTTGAATTTCCTTTCCTTTTCTTGAATTTCCTTGAATTTCCTTGAATTTCCTTGAATTTCCTTGGATTTCCTTCAATTTCCTTGAATTTTCTTGAATTTTCTTTCCTTGCCTTGCCATTTCCTTTCCTTTCTTTGAATTTCCTTGAATTTCCTTTCCTTGCTTTACCATTTCCTTGAATTTCCTTTCCTTTTCTTGAATTTCCTTGAATATCTGTTAATTTCCTTGAACTTCCTTGAATTTCCTGGAATTTCCTTGAATTTCCTTGCCTTGCCTTGCCATTTCCTTGAAGTTCCTTTCTTTGCCTTGCCATTTCCTTGAGTTTCCTTGAATTGCCTTGAATTATTTTTCCTTGATTTGCCATTTCCTTGAATTTCCTTGAATTTCTTTGAAATTCCTTTCCTTGTCTTGCCATTTCATTGAATTTCCTCGAATTTCTTTGAAATTCCTTTCCTTGCCTTGCCATTTCCTTGAATTTCTTTTCCTTTCCTTGAATTTCCTATTATTTCTGTTAATTTCCTTGAATTTTCTTTCCTTGCCTTGCCATTTCCTTGCCATTTCCTTGAATTTCCTTGAATTTTGTTTCCTTGCCTTGCCATTTCCTTTCCTTTCCTTGAATTTCCTTAAATTTCCTTGCCTTGCCTTGCCATTTTTTTGAATTTCCTTGAATTTCCTTGAATTTCCTTGAATTTTCTTGAATTTCCTTTAATTGCCTTGCCATTTCCTTGAATTTCCTTAAATGTCCTTGAATTTCCTTGAATTTCATTGTATTTCCTTGCCTTGCCTGCCAATTCCTTGAATTTCCTTGAATTTCCTTGATTTTCCTTGAATATTTCTGAATTTTCTTGAATTTTTCTGAATTTCCTTGAATTTCCTTGAATTTCCATGAATTTTTTTATTTCCTTGAATTTCCTTGCATTTCCTTTAATTTCCTTGACTATCCTTGCATTTCCTTGAATTTCTTTGGATTTCCTTGTATTTCCTTCCATTTCCTTGAATTTCCTTGAATTTCCTTGCCATTTCCTTGAATTTCCTTGAATTTCCTCGAATTTCCTTGCCATTTCCTTGAATTTTCTTTCCTGGCCTTCCATTTCCTTGAATTTCTTTGAATTGCCTTGCCATTTCCTTGAATTTCCTTGAATTTCCTTGCCATTTCCTTGAAATTCCTTGGATTTCCTTGCCATTTCTTTGAATTTCCTTGAATTTCCTTGACATTTCTTTGAATTTCCTTGAATTTTCTTGCCATTTCCTTAAATATACTTGCATTTCCTTGCCATTTCCTTGAATTTCCTTGAATTTCCTTGTCATTTCTTTGAAGTTCCTTGAATTTTCTTGCCATTTCCTTGAATTTCCTTTATTTTTCTTTGAATTTCCTTGCCATTTCCTTCAATTACCTTTAATTTCCTTGCCATTGCCTTGAATTTCCTTTAATTTTCTTTGAATTTCCTTGCCATTTCCTTGAATTTATTTGAATTTCCTTCCCATTTCCTTGAATTTCCTTGAAATTCCTTGAATTTCCTTGCCATTTCCTTGAATTTCCTTGAATTTCCTTGCCATTTCCTTGAATTTCCTTGAATTTATTTAAATTTCCTTGAATTTCCTTGAATTTTCTTGAATTTTCTTTCCTTGCCTTGCCATATCCTTTCCTTTCCTTGAATTTTCTTGAATTTCCTTTCCTTGCTTTGCCATTTCCTTGAATTTCTTTCCTTTTCTTGAATTTCCCTGAATTTCCTTGAATTTCCTTGAATTTCCTTGAATTTTCTTTCCTTGCCTTTCCATTTCCTTTCCTTTCCTTGAATTTTCTTGAATTTCCTTTCCTTGCTTTGCCATTTCCTTGAATTTCCTTTCCTTTTCTTGAATTTCCTTGAATATCTGTTAATTTCCTTGAACTTCCTTGAATTTCCCTGAATTTCCTGGAATTTCCTTGAATTTCCTTGCCATTTCCTTGTGTTTCTATGAATTGCCTTGAATTATTTTTCCTTGCCTTGCCATTTCCTTGAATGTCCTTGAATTTCCTTGAATTTCCTTTGCTTGCTTCGCCATTTACTTGAATTTCCTTTAATTTCCTTGAATATCCTTTCATTGCCTTGCCATTTCCTTGAATTTCCTTGAATTTTCTTGCCATTTCCTTGAATTTCCTTTATTTTTCTTTGAATTTCCTTGCCATTTCCTTGAATTTATTTGAATTTCCTTCCCATTTCCTTGAATTTCCTTGAAATTCCTTGAATTTCCTTGCCATTTCCTTGAATTTCCTTGAATTTCCTTGCCATTTCCTTGAATTTCCTTGAATTTCCTTGAATTTATTTAAATTTCCTTGAATTTCCTTGAATTTTCTTGAATTTTCTTTCCTTGCCTTGCCATATCCTTTCCTTTCCTTGAATTTTCTTGAATTTCCTTTCCTTGCTTTGCCATTTCCTTGAATTTCCTTTCCTTTTCTGAATTTCCCTCAATTTCCTTGAATTTCCTTGAATTTTCTTTCCTTGCCTTGCCATATCCTTTCCTTTCCTTGAATTTTCTTGAATTTCCTTTCCTTGCTTTGCCATTTCCTTGAATTTCCTTTCCTTTTCTTGAATTTCCTTGAATATCTGTTAATTTCCTTGAATTTCCTTGAATTTCCTTGAATTTCCTTGAATTTCCTTGAATTTTCTTGCATTTTCTTTCCTTGCCTTGCCATTTCCTTTCCTTTCCTTGAATTTCCTTTCCTTGCTTTGCCATTTCCTTGAATTTCCTTTCCTTTTCTTGAATTTCCTTGAATTTCCTTTAATTTCCTTGAATTTCCTTGGATTTCCTTCAATTTCCTTGAATTTTCTTGAATTTTCTTTCCTTGCCTTGCCATTTCCTTTCCTTTCTTTGAATTTCCTTGAATTTCCTTTCCTTGCTTTACCATTTCCTTGAATTTCCTTTCCTTTTCTTGAATTTCCTTGAATATCTGTTAATTTCCTTGAACTTCCTTGAATTTCCTGGAATTTCCTTGAATTTCCTTGCCTTACCTTGCCATTTCCTTGAAGTTCCTTTCCTTGCCTTGCCATTTCCTTGAGTTTCCTTGAATTGCCTTGAATTATTTTTCCTTGCCTTGCCATTTCCTTGAATTTCCTTGAATTTCCTTTCCTTGATTTGCCATTTCCTTGAATTTCCTTGAATTTCTTTGAAATTCCTTTCCTTGTCTTGCCATTTCATTGAATTTCCTTGAATTTCTTTGAAATTCCTTGCCTTGCCTTGCCATTTCCTTGAATTTCTTTTCCTTTCCTTGAATTTCCTATAATTTCCTTGAATTTCCTTGAATTTTGTTTCCTTGCCTTGCCATTTCCTTTCCTTTCCTTGAATTTCCTTAAATTTCCTTGCCTTGCCTTGCCATTTTTTTGAATTTCCTTGAATTTCCTTGAATTTCCTTGAATTTTCTTGAATTTCCTTTAATTGCCTTGCCATTTCCTTGAATTTCCTTAAATGTCCTTGAATTTCCTTGAATTTCATTGTATTTCCTTGCGTTGCCTGCCAATTCCTTGAATTTCCTTGAATTTCCTTGATTTTCCTTGAATATTTCTGAATTTTCTTGAATTTTTCTGAATTTCCTTGAATTTCCTTGAATTTCCATGAATTTTTTTATTTCCTTGAATTTCCTTGCATTTCCTTCAATTTCCTTGACTATCCTTGCATTTCCTTGAATTTCTTTGAATTTCCTTGTATTTCCTTCCATTTCCTTGAATTTCCTTGAATTTCCTTGCCATTTCCTTGAATTTCCTTGAATTCCCTTGAATTTCCTTGCCATTTCCTTGAATTTCCTTGAATTTCCTCGAATTTCCTTGCCATTTCCTTGAATTTTCTTTCCTGGCCTTCCATTTCCTTGAATTTCTTTGAATTGCCTTGCCATTTCCTTGAATTTCCTTGAATTTCCTTGCCATTTCCTTGAAATTCCTTGGATTTCCTTGCCATTTCTTTGAATTTCCTTGAATTTCCTTGACATTTCTTTGAATTTCCTTGAATTTTCTTGCCATTTCCTTAAATATACTTGCATTTCCTTGCCATTTCCTTGAATTTCCTTGTCATTTCTTTGAAGTTCCTTGAATTTTCTTGCCATTTCCTTGAATTTCCTTTATTTTTCTTTGAATTTCCTTGCCATTTCCTTCAATTACCTTTAATTTCCTTGCCATTGCCTTGAATTTCCTTTAATTTTCTTTGAATTTCCTTGCCATTTCCTTGAATTTATTTGAATTTCCTTCCCATTTCCTTGAATTTCCTTGAAATTCCTTGAATTTCCTTGCCATTTCCTTGAATTTCCTTGAATTTCCTTGCCATTTCCTTGAATTTCCTTGAATTTATTTAAATTTCCTTGAATTTCCTTGAATTTTCTTGAATTTTCTTTCCTTGCCTTGCCATATCCTTTCCTTTCCTTGAATTTTCTTGAATTTCCTTTCCTTGCTTTGCCATTTCCTTGAATTTCTTTCCTTTTCTTGAATTTCCCTGAATTTCCTTGAATTTCCCTGAATTTCCTTGAATTTCCTTGAATTTTCTTGAATTTCCTTTCCTTGCTTTGCCATTTCCTTGAATTTCCTTTCCTTTTCTTGAATTTCCTTGAATATCTGTTAATTTCCTTGAACTTCCTTGAATTTCCCTGAATTTCCTGGAATTTCCTTGAATTTCCTTGCCATTTCCTTGAGTTTCTATGAATTGCCTTGAATTATTTTTCCTTGCCTTGCCATTTCCTTGAATGTCCTTGAATTTCCTTGAATTTCCTTTGCTTGCTTCGCCATTTACTTGAATTTCCTTTAATTTCCTTGAATATCCTTTCATTGCCTTGCCATTTCCTTGAATTTCCTTGAATTTTCTTGCCATTTCCTTGAATTTCCTTTATTTTTCTTTGAATTTCCTTGCCATTTCCTTGAATTTATTTGAATTTCCTTCCCATTTCCTTGAATTTCCTTGAATTTATTTAAATTTCCTTGAATTTCCTTGAATTTTCTTGAATTTTCTTTCCTTGCCTTGCCATATCCTTTCCTTTCCTTGAATTTTCTTGAATTTCCTTTCCTTGCTTTGCCATTTCCTTGAATTTCCTTTCCTTTTCTTGAATTTCCTTGAATATCTGTTAATTTCCTTGAATTTCCTTGAATTTACTTGAATTCCCTTGAATTTCCTTGAATTTTCTTGCATTTTCTTTCCTTGCCTTGCCATTTCCTTTCCTTTCTTTGAATTTCCTTGAATTTCCTTTCCTTGCTTTACCATTTCCTTGAATTTCCTTTCCTTTTCTTGAATTTCCTTGAATATCTGTTAATTTCCTTGAACTTCCTTGAATTTCCTGGAATTTCCTTGAATTTCCTTGCCTTACCTTGCCATTTCCTTGAAGTTCCTTTCCTTGCCTTGCCATTTCCTTGAGTTTCCTTGAATTGCCTTGAATTATTTTTCCTTGCCTTGCCATTTCCTTGAATTTCCTTGAATTTCCTTTCCTTGATTTGCCATTTCCTTGAATTTCCTTGAATTTCTTTGAAATTCCTTTCCTTGTCTTGCCATTTCATTGAATTTCCTTGAATTTCTTTGAAATTCCTTTCCTTGCCTTGCCATTTCCTTGAATTTCTTTTCCTTTCCTTGAATTTCCTATAATTTCTGTTAATTTCCTTGAATTTTCTTTCCTTGCCTTGCCATTTCCTTGCCATTTCCTTGAATTTCCTTGAATTTTGTTTCCTTGCCTTGCCATTTCCTTTCCTTTCCTTGAATTTCCTTAAATTTCCTTGCCTTGCCTTGCCATTTTTTTGAATTTCCTTGAATTTCCTTGAATTTCCTTGAATTTCATTGTATTTCCTTGCCTTGCCTGCCAATTCCTTGAATTTCCTTGAATTTCCTTGATTTTCCTTGAATATTTCTGAATTTTCTTGAATTTTTCTGAATTTCCTTGAATTTCCTTGAATTTCCATGAATTTTTTTATTTCCTTGAATTTCCTTGCATTTCCTTCAATTTCCTTGACTATCCTTGCATTTCCTTGAATTTCTTTGGATTTCCTTGTATTTCCTTCCATTTCCTTGAATTTCCTTGAATTTCCTTGCCATTTCCTTGAATTTCCTTGAATTTCCTCGAATTTCCTTGCCATTTCCTTGAATTTTCTTTCCTGGCCTTCCATTTCCTTGAATTTCTTTGAATTGCCTTGCCATTTCCTTGAATTTCCTTGAATTTCCTTGCCATTTCCTTGAAATTCCTTGGATTTCCTTGCCATTTCTTTGAATTTCCTTGAATTTCCTTGACATTTCTTTGAATTTCCTTGAATTTTCTTGCCATTTCCTTAAATATACTTGCATTTCCTTGCCATTTCCTTGAATTTCCTTGTCATTTCTTTGAAGTTCCTTGAATTTTCTTGCCATTTCCTTGAATTTCCTTTATTTTTCTTTGAATTTCCTTGCCATTTCCTTCAATTACCTTTAATTTCCTTGCCATTGCCTTGAATTTCCTTTAATTTTCTTTGAATTTCCTTGCCATTTCCTTGAATTTATTTGAATTTCCTTCCCATTTCCTTGAATTTCCTTGAAATTCCTTGAATTTCCTTGCCATTTCCTTGAATTTCCTTGAATTTCCTTGCCATTTCCTTGAATTTCCTTGAATTTATTTAAATTTCCTTGAATTTCCTTGAATTTTCTTGAATTTTCTTTCCTTGCCTTGCCATATCCTTTCCTTTCCTTGAATTTTCTTGAATTTCCTTTCCTTGCTTTGCCATTTCCTTGAATTTCTTTCCTTTTCTTGAATTTCCCTGAATTTCCTTGAATTTCCTTGAATTTCCTTGAATTTTCTTTCCTTGCCTTTCCATTTCCTTTCCTTTCCTTGAATTTTCTTGAATTTCCTTTCCTTGCTTTGCCATTTCCTTGAATTTCCTTTCCTTTTCTTGAATTTCCTTGAATATCTGTTAATTTCCTTGAACTTCCTTGAATTTCCCTGAATTTCCTGGAATTTCCTTGAATTTCCTTGCCATTTCCTTGAGTTTCTATGAATTGCCTTGAATTATTTTTCCTTGCCTTGACATTTCCTTGAATGTCCTTGAATTTCCTTGAATTTCCTTTGCTTGCTTCGCCATTTACTTGAATTTCCTTTAATTTCCTTGAATATCCTTTCATTGCCTTGCCATTTCCTTGAATTTCCTTGAATTTTCTTGCCATTTCCTTGAATTTCCTTTATTTTTCTTTGAATTTCCTTGCCATTTCCTTGAATTTATTTGAATTTCCTTCCCATTTCCTTGAATTTCCTTGAAATTCCTTGAATTTCCTTGCCATTTCCTTGAATTTCCTTGAATTTCCTTGCCATTTCCTTGAATTTCCTTGAATTTCCTTGAATTTATTTAAATTTCCTTGAATTTCCTTGAATTTTCTTGAATTTTCTTTCCTTGCCTTGCCATATCCTTTCCTTTCCTTGAATTTTCTTGAATTTCCTTTCCTTGCTTTCCCATTTCCTTGAATTTCCTTTCCTTTTCTGAATTTCCCTGAATTTCCTTGAATTTCCTTGAATTTTCTTTCCTTGCCTTTCCATTTCCTTTCCTTTCCTTGAATTTTCTTGAATTTCCTTTCCTTGCTTTGCCATTTCCTTGAATTTCCTTTCCTTTTCTTGAATTTCCTTGAATATCTGTTAATTTCCTTGAATTTCCTTGAATTTCCTTGAATTTCCTTGAATTTACTTGAATTCCCTTGAATTTCCTTGAATTTTCTTGAATTTTCTTTCCTTGCCTTGCCATATCCTTTCCTTTCCTTGAATTTTCTTGAATTTCCTTTCCTTGCTTTGCCATTTCCTTGAATTTCCTTTCCTTTTCTGAATTTCCCTGAATTTCCTTGAATTTCCTTGAATTTTCTTTCCTTGCCTTTCCATTTCCTTTCCTTTCCTTGAATTTTCTTGAATTTCCTTTCCTTTCTTTGCCATTTCCTTGAATTTCCTTTCCTTTTCTTGAATTTCCTTGAATATCTGTTAATTTCCTTGAATTTCCTTGAATTTCCTTGAATTTCCTTGAATTTTCTTGCATTTTCTTTCCTTGCCTTGCCATTTCCTTTCCTTTCCTTGAATTTCCTTTCCTTGCTTTGCCATTTCCTTGAATTTCCTTTCCTTTTCTTGAATTTCCTTGAATTTCCTTGAATTTCCTTGAATTTCCTTGGATTTCCTTCAATTTCCTTGAATTTTCTTGAATTTTCTTTCCTTACCTTGCCATTTCCTTTCCTTTCTTTGAATTTCCTTGAATTTCCTTTCCTTGCTTTACCATTTCCTTGAATTTCCTTTCCTTTTCTTGAATTTCCTTGAATATCTGTTAATTTCCTTGAACTTCCTTGAATTTCCTGGAATTTCCTTGAATTTCCTTGCCTTACCTTGCCATTTCCTTGAAGTTCCTTTCCTTGCCTTGCCATTTCCTTGAGTTTCCTTGAATTGCCTTGAATTATTTTTCCTTGCCTTGCCATTTCCTTGAATTTCCTTGAATTTCCTTTCCTTGATTTGCCATTTCCTTGAATTTCCTTGAATTTCTTTGAAATTCCTTTCCTTGTCTTGCCATTTCATTGAATTTCCTTGAATTTCTTTGAAATTCCTTGCCTTGCCTTGCCATTTCCTTGAATTTCTTTTCCTTTCCTTGAATTTCCTATAATTTCTGTTAATTTCCTTGAATTTTCTTTCCTTGCCTTGCCATTTCCTTGCCATTTCCTTGAATTTCCTTGAATTTTGTTTCCTTGCCTTGCCATTTCCTTTCCTTTCCTTGAATTTCCTTAAATTTCCTTGCCTTGCCTTGCCATTTTTTTGAATTTCCCTGAATTTCCTTGAATTTCCTTGAATTTTCTTGAATTTCCTTTAATTGCCTTGCCATTTCCTTGAATTTCCTTAATATCCTTGAATTTCCTTGAATTTCATTGTATTTCCTTGCCTTGCCTGCCAATTCCTTGAATTTCCTTGAATTTCCTTGATTTTCCTTGAATATTTCTGAATTTTCTTGAATTTTTCTGAATTTCCTTGAATTTCCTTGAATTTCCATGAATTTTTTTATTTCCTTGAATTTCCTTGCATTTCCTTCAATTTCCTTGACTATCCTTGCATTTCCTTGAATTTCTTTGAATTTCCTTGTATTTCCTTCCATTTCCTTGAATTTCCTTGAATTTCCTTGCCATTTCCTTGAATTTCCTTGAATTCCCTTGAATTTCCTTGCCATTTCCTTGAATTTCCTTGAATTTCCTCGAATTTCCTTGCCATTTCCTTGAATTTTCTTTCCTGGCCTTCCATTTCCTTGAATTTCTTTGAATTGCCTTGCCATTTCCTTGAATTTCCTTGAATTTTCTTGCCATTTCCTTGAAATTCCTTGGATTTCGTTGCCATTTCCTTGAATTTCCTTGAATTTCCTTGTCATTTCTTTGAAGTTCCTTGAATTTTCTTGCCATTTCCTTGAATTTCCTTTATTTTTCTTTGAATTTCCTTGCCATTTCCTTCAATTACCTTTAATTTCCTTGCCATTGCCTTGAATTTCCTTTAATTTTCTTTGAATTTCCTTGCCATTTCCTTGAATTTATTTGAATTTCCTTCCCATTTCCTTGAATTTCCTTGAAATTCCTTGAATTTCCTTGCCATTTCCTTGAATTTCCTTGAATTTCCTTGCCATTTCCTTGAATTTCCTTGAATTTATTTAAATTTCCTTGAATTTCCTTGAATTTTCTTGAATTTTCTTTCCTTGCCTTGCCATATCCTTTCCTTTCCTTGAATTTTCTTGAATTTCCTTTCCTTGCTTTGCCATTTCCTTGAATTTCCTTTCCTTTTCTTGAATTTCCTTGAATATCTGTTAATTTCCTTGAACTTCCTTGAATTTCCCTGAATTTCCTGGAATTTCCTTGAATTTCCTTGCCATTTCCTTGAGTTTCTATGAATTGCCTTGAATTATTTTTCCTTGCCTTGCCATTTCCTTGAATGTCCTTGAATTTCCTTGAATTTCCTTTGCTTTCTTCGCCATTTACTTGAATTTCCTTTAATTTCCTTGAATATCCTTTCATTGCCTTGCCATTTCCTTGAATTTCCTTGAATTTTCTTGCCATTTCCTTGAATTTCCTTTATTTTTCTTTGAATTTCCTTGCCATTTCCTTGAATTTATTTGAATTTCCTTCCCATTTCCTTGAATTTCCTTGAATTCCCTTGAATTTATTTAAATTTCCTTGAATTTCCTTGAATTTTCTTGAATTTTCTTTCCTTGCCTTGCCATATCCTTTCCTTTTCTTGAATTTTCTTGAATTTCCTTTCCTTGCTTTGCCATTTCCTTGAATTTCCTTTCCTTTTCTTGAATTTCCTTGAATATCTGTTAATTTCCTTGAATTTCCTTGAATTTACTTGAATTCCCTTGAATTTCCTTGAATTTTCTTGCATTTTCTTTCCTTGCCTTGCCATTTCCTTTCCTTTCCTTGAATTTCCTTTCCTTGCTTTGCCATTTCCTTGAATTTCCTTTCCTTTTCTTGAATTTCCTTGAATTTCCTTGAATTTCCTTGAATTTCCTTGGATTTCCTTCAATTTCCTTGAATTTTCTTGAATTTTCTTTCCTTGCCTTGCCATTTCCTTTCCTTTCTTTGAATTTCCTTGAATTTCCTTTCCTTGCTTTACCATTTCCTTGAATTTCCTTTCCTTTTCTTGAATTTCCTTGAATATCTGTTAATTTCCTTGAACTTCCTTGAATTTCCTGGAATTTCCTTGAATTTCCTTGCCTTACCTTGCCATTTCCTTGAAGTTCCTTTCCTTGCCTTGCCATTTCCTTGAGTTTCCTTGAATTGCCTTGAATTATTTTTCCTTGCCTTGCCATTTCCTTGAATTTCCTTGAATTTCCTTTCCTTGATTTGCCATTTCCTTGAATTTCCTTGAATTTCTTTGAAATTCCTTTCCTTGTCTTGCCATTTCATTGAATTTCCTTGAATTTCTTTGAAATTCCTTGCCTTGCCTTGCCATTTCCTTGAATTTCTTTTCCTTTCCTTGAATTTCCTATAATTTCTGTTAATTTCCTTGAATTTTCTTTCCTTGCCTTGCCATTTCCTTGCCATTTCCTTGAATTTCCTTGAATTTTGTTTCCTTGCCTTGCCATTTCCTTTCCTTTCCTTGAATTTCCTTAAATTTCCTTGCCTTGCCTTGCCATTTTTTTGAATTTCCTTGAATTTCCTTGAATTTCCTTGAATTTTCTTGAATTTCCTTTAATTGCCTTGCCATTTCCTTGAATTTCCTTAAATGTCCTTGAATTTCCTTGAATTTCATTGTATTTCCTTGCCTTGCCTGCCAATTCCTTGAATTTCCTTGAATTTCCTTGATTTTCCTTGAATATTTCTGAATTTTCTTGAATTTTTCTGAATTTCCTTGAATTTCCTTGAATTTCCATGAATTTTTTTATTTCCTTGAATTTCCTTGCATTTCCTTCAATTTCCTTGACTATCCTTGCATTTCCTTGAATTTCTTTGGATTTCCTTGTATTTCCTTCCATTTCCTTGAATTTCCTTGAATTTCCTTGCCATTTCCTTGAATTTCCTTGAATTTCCTCGAATTTCCTTGCCATTTCCTTGAATTTTCTTTCCTGGCCTTCCATTTCCTTGAATTTCTTTGAATTGCCTTGCCATTTCCTTGAATTTCCTTGAATTTCCTTGCCATTTCCTTGAAATTCCTTGGATTTCCTTGCCATTTCTTTGAATTTCCTTGAATTTCCTTGACATTTCTTTGAATTTCCTTGAATTTTCTTGCCATTTCCTTAAATATACTTGCATTTCCTTGCCATTTCCTTGAATTTCCTTGTCATTTCTTTGAAGTTCCTTGAATTTTCTTGCCATTTCCTTGAATTTCCTTTATTTTTCTTTGAATTTCCTTGCCATTTCCTTCAATTACCTTTAATTTCCTTGCCATTGCCTTGAATTTCCTTTAATTTTCTTTGAATTTCCTTGCCATTTCCTTGAATTTATTTGAATTTCCTTCCCATTTCCTTGAATTTCCTTGAAATTCCTTGAATTTCCTTGCCATTTCCTTGAATTTCCTTGAATTTCCTTGCCATTTCCTTGAATTTCCTTGAATTTATTTAAATTTCCTTGAATTTCCTTGAATTTTCTTGAATTTTCTTTCCTTGCCTTGCCATATCCTTTCCTTTCCTTGAATTTTCTTGAATTTCCTTTCCTTGCTTTGCCATTTCCTTGAATTTCTTTCCTTTTCTTGAATTTCCCTGAATTTCCTTGAATTTCCTTGAATTTCCTTGAATTTTCTTTCCTTGCCTTTCCATTTCCTTTCCTTTCCTTGAATTTTCTTGAATTTCCTTTCCTTGCTTTGCCATTTCCTTGAATTTCCTTTCCTTTTCTTGAATTTCCTTGAATATCTGTTAATTTCCTTGAACTTCCTTGAATTTCCCTGAATTTCCTGGAATTTCCTTGAATTTCCTTGCCATTTCCTTGAGTTTCTATGAATTGCCTTGAATTATTTTTCCTTGCCTTGCCATTTCCTTGAATGTCCTTGAATTTCCTTGAATTTCCTTTGCTTGCTTCGCCATTTACTTGAATTTCCTTTAATTTCCTTGAATATCCTTTCATTGCCTTGCCATTTCCTTGAATTTCCTTGAATTTTCTTGCCATTTCCTTGAATTTCCTTTATTTTTCTTTGAATTTCCTTGCCATTTCCTTGAATTTATTTGAATTTCCTTCCCATTTCCTTGAATTTCCTTGAAATTCCTTGAATTTCCTTGCCATTTCCTTGAATTTCCTTGAATTTCCTTGCCATTTCCTTGAATTTCCTTGAATTTCCTTGAATTTATTTAAATTTCCTTGAATTTCCTTGAATTTTCTTGAATTTTCTTTCCTTGCCTTGCCATATCCTTTCCTTTCCTTGAATTTTCTTGAATTTCCTTTCCTTGCTTTCCCATTTCCTTGAATTTCCTTTCCTTTTCTGAATTTCCCTGAATTTCCTTGAATTTCCTTGAATTTTCTTTCCTTGCCTTTCCATTTCCTTTCCTTTCCTTGAATTTTCTTGAATTTCCTTTCCTTGCTTTGCCATTTCCTTGAATTTCCTTTCCTTTTCTTGAATTTCCTTGAATATCTGTTAATTTCCTTGAATTTCCTTGAATTTCCTTGAATTTCCTTGAATTTACTTGAATTCCCTTGAATTTCCTTGAATTTTCTTGAATTTTCTTTCCTTGCCTTGCCATATCCTTTCCTTTCCTTGAATTTTCTTGAATTTCCTTTCCTTGCTTTGCCATTTCCTTGAATTTCCTTTCCTTTTCTGAATTTCCCTGAATTTCCTTGAATTTCCTTGAATTTTCTTTCCTTGCCTTTCCATTTCCTTTCCTTTCCTTGAATTTTCTTGAATTTCCTTTCCTTGCTTTGCCATTTCTTTGAATTTCCTTTCCTTTTCTTGAATTTCCTTGAATATTTGTTAATTTCCTTGAATTTCCTTGAATTTACTTGAATTCCCTTGAATTTCCTTGAATTTTCTTGCATTTTCTTTCCTTGCCTTGCCATTTCCTTTCCTTTCCTTGAATTTCCTTTCCTTGCTTTGCCATTTCCTTGAATTTCCTTTCCTTTTCTTGAATTTCCTTGAATTTCCTTGAATTTCCTTGAATTTCCTTGGATTTCCTTCAATTTCCTTGAATTTTCTTGAATTTTCTTTCCTTGCCTTGCCATTTCCTTTCCTTTCTTTGAATTTCCTTGAATTTCCTTTCCTTGCTTTACCATTTCCTTGAATTTCCTTTCCTTTTCTTGAATTTCCTTGAATATCTGTTAATTTCCTTGAACTTCCTTGAATTTCCTGGAATTTCCTTGAATTTCCTTGCCTTACCTTGCCATTTCCTTGAAGTTCCTTTCCTTGCCTTGCCATTTCCTTGAGTTTCCTTGAATTGCCTTGAATTATTTTTCCTTGCCTTGCCATTTCCTTGAATTTCCTTGAATTTCCTTTCCTTGATTTGCCATTTCCTTGAATTTCCTTGAATTTCTTTGAAATTCCTTTCCTTGTCTTGCCATTTCATTGAATTTCCTTGAATTTCTTTGAAATTCCTTGCCTTGCCTTGCCATTTCCTTGAATTTCTTTTCCTTTCCTTGAATTTCCTATAATTTCTGTTAATTTCCTTGAATTTTCTTTCCTTGCCTTGCCATTTCCTTGCCATTTCCTTGAATTTCCTTGAATTTTGTTTCCTTGCCTTGCCATTTCCTTTCCTTTCCTTGAATTTCCTTAAATTTCCTTGCCTTGCCTTGCCATTTTTTTGAATTTCCCTGAATTTCCTTGAATTTCCTTGAATTTTCTTGAATTTCCTTTAATTGCCTTGCCATTTCCTTGAATTTCCTTAATATCCTTGAATTTCCTTGAATTTCATTGTATTTCCTTGCCTTGCCTGCCAATTCCTTGAATTTCCTTGAATTTCCTTGATTTTCCTTGAATATTTCTGAATTTTCTTGAATTTTTCTGAATTTCCTTGAATTTCCTTGAATTTCCATGAATTTTTTTATTTCCTTGAATTTCCTTGCATTTCCTTCAATTTCCTTGACTATCCTTGCATTTCCTTGAATTTCTTTGAATTTCCTTGTATTTCCTTCCATTTCCTTGAATTTCCTTGAATTTCCTTGCCATTTCCTTGAATTTCCTTGAATTCCCTTGAATTTCCTTGCCATTTCCTTGAATTTCCTTGAATTTCCTCGAATTTCCTTGCCATTTCCTTGAATTTTCTTTCCTGGCCTTCCATTTCCTTGAATTTCTTTGAATTGCCTTGCCATTTCCTTGAATTTCCTTGAATTTCCTTGCCATTTCCTTGAAATTCCTTGGATTTCCTTGCCATTTCCTTGAATTTCCTTGAATTTCCTTGTCATTTCTTTGAAGTTCCTTGAATTTTCTTGCCATTTCCTTGAATTTCCTTTATTTTTCTTTGAATTTCCTTGCCATTTCCTTCAATTACCTTTAATTTCCTTGCCATTGCCTTGAATTTCCTTTAATTTTCTTTGAATTTCCTTGCCATTTCCTTGAATTTATTTGAATTTCCTTCCCATTTCCTTGAATTTCCTTGAAATTCCTTGAATTTCCTTGCCATTTCCTTGAATTTCCTTGAATTTCCTTGCCATTTCCTTGAATTTCCTTGAATTTATTTAAATTTCCTTGAATTTCCTTGACTTTTCTTGAATTTTCTTTCCTTGCCTTGCCATATCCTTTCCTTTCCTTGAATTTTCTTGAATTTCCTTTCCTTGCTTTGCCATTTCCTTGAATTTCCTTTCCTTTTCTTGAATTTCCTTGAATATCTGTTAATTTCCTTGAACTTCCTTGAATTTCCTGGAATTTCCTTGAATTTATTTAAATTTCCTTGAATTTCCTTGAATTTTCTTGAATTTTCTTTCCTTGCCTTGCCATATCCTTTCCTTTCCTTGAATTTTCTTGAATTTCCTTTCCTTGCTTTGCCATTTCCTTGAATTTCTTTCCTTTTCTTGAATTTCCCTGAATTTCCTTGAATTTCCTTGAATTTCCTTGAATTTTCTTTCCTTGCCTTTCCATTTCCTTTCCTTTCCTTGAATTTTCTTGAATTTCCTTTCCTTGCTTTGCCATTTCCTTGAATTTCCTTTCCTTTTCTTGAATTTCCTTGAATATCTGTTAATTTCCTTGAACTTCCTTGAATTTCCCTGAATTTCCTGGAATTTCCTTGAATTTCCTTGCCATTTCCTTGAGTTTCTATGAATTGCCTTGAATTATTTTTCCTTGCCTTGCCATTTCCTTGAATGTCCTTGAATTTCCTTGAATTTCCTTTGCTTGCTTCGCCATTTACTTGAATTTCCTTTAATTTCCTTGAATATCCTTTCATTGCCTTGCCATTTCCTTGAATTTCCTTGAATTTTCTTGCCATTTCCTTGAATTTCCTTTATTTTTCTTTGAATTTCCTTGCCATTTCCTTGAATTTATTTGAATTTCCTTCCCATTTCCTTGAATTTCCTTGAAATTCCTTGAATTTCCTTGCCATTTCCTTGAATTTCCTTGAATTTCCTTGCCATTTCCTTGAATTTCCTTGAATTTCCTTGAATTTATTTAAATTTCCTTGAATTTCCTTGAATTTTCTTGAATTTTCTTTCCTTGCCTTGCCATATCCTTTCCTTTCCTTGAATTTTCTTGAATTTCCTTTCCTTGCTTTCCCATTTCCTTGAATTTCCTTTCCTTTTCTGAATTTCCCTGAATTTCCTTGAATTTCCTTGAATTTTCTTTCCTTGCCTTTCCATTTCCTTTCCTTTCCTTGAATTTTCTTGAATTTCCTTTCCTTGCTTTGCCATTTCCTTGAATTTCCTTTCCTTTTCTTGAATTTCCTTGAATATCTGTTAATTTCCTTGAATTTCCTTGAATTTCCTTGAATTTCCTTGAATTTACTTGAATTCCCTTGAATTTCCTTGAATTTTCTTGAATTTTCTTTCCTTGCCTTGCCATATCCTTTCCTTTCCTTGAATTTTCTTGAATTTCCTTTCCTTGCTTTGCCATTTCCTTGAATTTCCTTTCCTTTTCTGAATTTCCCTGAATTTCCTTGAATTTCCTTGAATTTACTTGAATTCCCTTGAATTTCCTTGAATTTTCTTGCATTTTCTTTCCTTGCCTTGCCATTTCCTTTCCTTTCCTTGAATTTCCTTTCCTTGCTTTGCCATTTCCTTGAATTTCCTTTCCTTTTCTTGAATTTCCTTGAATTTCCTTGAATTTCCTTGAATTTCCTTGGATTTCCTTCAATTTCCTTGAATTTTCTTGAATTTTCTTTCCTTGCCTTGCCATTTCCTTTCCTTTCTTTGAATTTCCTTGAATTTCCTTTCCTTGCTTTACCATTTCCTTGAATTTCCTTTCCTTTTCTTGAATTTCCTTGAATATCTGTTAATTTCCTTGAACTTCCTTGAATTTCCTGGAATTTCCTTGAATTTCCTTGCCTTACCTTGCCATTTCCTTGAAGTTCCTTTCCTTGCCTTGCCATTTCCTTGAGTTTCCTTGAATTGCCTTGAATTATTTTTCCTTGCCTTGCCATTTCCTTGAATTTCCTTGAATTTCCTTTCCTTGATTTGCCATTTCCTTGAATTTCCTTGAATTTCTTTGAAATTCCTTTCCTTGTCTTGCCATTTCATTGAATTTCCTTGAATTTCTTTGAAATTCCTTGCCTTGCCTTGCCATTTCCTTGAATTTCTTTTCCTTTCCTTGAATTTCCTATAATTTCTGTTAATTTCCTTGAATTTTCTTTCCTTGCCTTGCCATTTCCTTGCCATTTCCTTGAATTTCCTTGAATTTTGTTTCCTTGCCTTGCCATTTCCTTTCCTTTCCTTGAATTTCCTTAAATTTCCTTGCCTTGCCTTGCCATTTTTTTGAATTTCCTTGAATTTCCTTGAATTTCCTTGAATTTTCTTGAATTTCCTTTAATTGCCTTGCCATTTCCTTGAATTTCCTTAAATGTCCTTGAATTTCCTTGAATTTCATTGTATTTCCTTGCCTTGCCTGCCAATTCCTTGAATTTCCTTGAATTTCCTTGATTTTCCTTGAATATTTCTGAATTTTCTTGAATTTTTCTGAATTTCCTTGAATTTCCTTGAATTTCCATGAATTTTTTTATTTCCTTGAATTTCCTTGCATTTCCTTCAATTTCCTTGACTATCCTTGCATTTCCTTGAATTTCTTTGGATTTCCTTGTATTTCCTTCCATTTCCTTGAATTTCCTTGAATTTCCTTGCCATTTCCTTGAATTTCCTTGAATTTCCTCGAATTTCCTTGCCATTTCCTTGAATTTTCTTTCCTGGCCTTCCATTTCCTTGAATTTCTTTGAATTGCCTTGCCATTTCCTTGAATTTCCTTGAATTTCCTTGCCATTTCCTTGAAATTCCTTGGATTTCCTTGCCATTTCTTTGAATTTCCTTGAATTTCCTTGACATTTCTTTGAATTTCCTTGAATTTTCTTGCCATTTCCTTAAATATACTTGCATTTCCTTGCCATTTCCTTGAATTTCCTTGTCATTTCTTTGAAGTTCCTTGAATTTTCTTGCCATTTCCTTGAATTTCCTTTATTTTTCTTTGAATTTCCTTGCCATTTCCTTCAATTACCTTTAATTTCCTTGCCATTGCCTTGAATTTCCTTTAATTTTCTTTGAATTTCCTTGCCATTTCCTTGAATTTATTTGAATTTCCTTCCCATTTCCTTGAATTTCCTTGAAATTCCTTGAATTTCCTTGCCATTTCCTTGAATTTCCTTGAATTTCCTTGCCATTTCCTTGAATTTCCTTGAATTTATTTAAATTTCCTTGAATTTCCTTGAATTTTCTTGAATTTTCTTTCCTTGCCTTGCCATATCCTTTCCTTTCCTTGAATTTTCTTGAATTTCCTTTCCTTGCTTTGCCATTTCCTTGAATTTCTTTCCTTTTCTTGAATTTCCCTGAATTTCCTTGAATTTCCTTGAATTTCCTTGAATTTTCTTTCCTTGCCTTTCCATTTCCTTTCCTTTCCTTGAATTTTCTTGAATTTCCTTTCCTTGCTTTGCCATTTCCTTGAATTTCCTTTCCTTTTCTTGAATTTCCTTGAATATCTGTTAATTTCCTTGAACTTCCTTGAATTTCCCTGAATTTCCTGGAATTTCCTTGAATTTCCTTGCCATTTCCTTGAGTTTCTATGAATTGCCTTGAATTATTTTTCCTTGCCTTGCCATTTCCTTGAATGTCCTTGAATTTCCTTGAATTTCCTTTGCTTGCTTCGCCATTTACTTGAATTTCCTTTAATTTCCTTGAATATCCTTTCATTGCCTTGCCATTTCCTTGAATTTCCTTGAATTTTCTTGCCATTTCCTTGAATTTCCTTTATTTTTCTTTGAATTTCCTTGCCATTTCCTTGAATTTATTTGAATTTCCTTCCCATTTCCTTGAATTTCCTTGAAATTCCTTGAATTTCCTTGCCATTTCCTTGAATTTCCTTGAATTTCCTTGCCATTTCCTTGAATTTCCTTGAATTTCCTTGAATTTATTTAAATTTCCTTGAATTTCCTTGAATTTTCTTGAATTTTCTTTCCTTGCCTTGCCATATCCTTTCCTTTCCTTGAATTTTCTTGAATTTCCTTTCCTTGCTTTCCCATTTCCTTGAATTTCCTTTCCTTTTCTGAATTTCCCTGAATTTCCTTGAATTTCCTTGAATTTTCTTTCCTTGCCTTTCCATTTCCTTTCCTTTCCTTGAATTTTCTTGAATTTCCTTTCCTTGCTTTGCCATTTCCTTGAATTTCCTTTCCTTTTCTTGAATTTCCTTGAATATCTGTTAATTTCCTTGAATTTCCTTGAATTTCCTTGAATTTCCTTGAATTTACTTGAATTCCCTTGAATTTCCTTGAATTTTCTTGAATTTTCTTTCCTTGCCTTGCCATATCCTTTCCTTTCCTTGAATTTTCTTGAATTTCCTTTCCTTGCTTTGCCATTTCCTTGAATTTCCTTTCCTTTTCTGAATTTCCCTGAATTTCCTTGAATTTCCTTGAATTTTCTTTCCTTGCCTTTCCATTTCCTTTCCTTTCCTTGAATTTTCTTGAATTTCCTTTCCTTGCTTTGCCATTTCTTTGAATTTCCTTTCCTTTTCTTGAATTTCCTTGAATATTTGTTAATTTCCTTGAATTTCCTTGAATTTACTTGAATTCCCTTGAATTTCCTTGAATTTTCTTGCATTTTCTTTCCTTGCCTTGCCATTTCCTTTCCTTTCCTTGAATTTCCTTTCCTTGCTTTGCCATTTCCTTGAATTTCCTTTCCTTTTCTTGAATTTCCTTGAATTTCCTTGAATTTCCTTGAATTTCCTTGGATTTCCTTCAATTTCCTTGAATTTTCTTGAATTTTCTTTCCTTGCCTTGCCATTTCCTTTCCTTTCTTTGAATTTCCTTGAATTTCCTTTCCTTGCTTTACCATTTCCTTGAATTTCCTTTCCTTTTCTTGAATTTCCTTGAATATCTGTTAATTTCCTTGAACTTCCTTGAATTTCCTGGAATTTCCTTGAATTTCCTTGCCTTACCTTGCCATTTCCTTGAAGTTCCTTTCCTTGCCTTGCCATTTCCTTGAGTTTCCTTGAATTGCCTTGAATTATTTTTCCTTGCCTTGCCATTTCCTTGAATTTCCTTGAATTTCCTTTCCTTGATTTGCCATTTCCTTGAATTTCCTTGAATTTCTTTGAAATTCCTTTCCTTGTCTTGCCATTTCATTGAATTTCCTTGAATTTCTTTGAAATTCCTTGCCTTGCCTTGCCATTTCCTTGAATTTCTTTTCCTTTCCTTGAATTTCCTATAATTTCTGTTAATTTCCTTGAATTTTCTTTCCTTGCCTTGCCATTTCCTTGCCATTTCCTTGAATTTCCTTGAATTTTGTTTCCTTGCCTTGCCATTTCCTTTCCTTTCCTTGAATTTCCTTAAATTTCCTTGCCTTGCCTTGCCATTTTTTTGAATTTCCCTGAATTTCCTTGAATTTCCTTGAATTTTCTTGAATTTCCTTTAATTGCCTTGCCATTTCCTTGAATTTCCTTAATATCCTTGAATTTCCTTGAATTTCATTGTATTTCCTTGCCTTGCCTGCCAATTCCTTGAATTTCCTTGAATTTCCTTGATTTTCCTTGAATATTTCTGAATTTTCTTGAATTTTTCTGAATTTCCTTGAATTTCCTTGAATTTCCATGAATTTTTTTATTTCCTTGAATTTCCTTGCATTTCCTTCAATTTCCTTGACTATCCTTGCATTTCCTTGAATTTCTTTGAATTTCCTTGTATTTCCTTCCATTTCCTTGAATTTCCTTGAATTTCCTTGCCATTTCCTTGAATTTCCTTGAATTCCCTTGAATTTCCTTGCCATTTCCTTGAATTTCCTTGAATTTCCTCGAATTTCCTTGCCATTTCCTTGAATTTTCTTTCCTGGCCTTCCATTTCCTTGAATTTCTTTGAATTGCCTTGCCATTTCCTTGAATTTCCTTGAATTTCCTTGCCATTTCCTTGAAATTCCTTGGATTTCCTTGCCATTTCCTTGAATTTCCTTGAATTTCCTTGTCATTTCTTTGAAGTTCCTTGAATTTTCTTGCCATTTCCTTGAATTTCCTTTATTTTTCTTTGAATTTCCTTGCCATTTCCTTCAATTACCTTTAATTTCCTTGCCATTGCCTTGAATTTCCTTTAATTTTCTTTGAATTTCCTTGCCATTTCCTTGAATTTATTTGAATTTCCTTCCCATTTCCTTGAATTTCCTTGAAATTCCTTGAATTTCCTTGCCATTTCCTTGAATTTCCTTGAATTTCCTTGCCATTTCCTTGAATTTCCTTGAATTTATTTAAATTTCCTTGAATTTCCTTGACTTTTCTTGAATTTTCTTTCCTTGCCTTGCCATATCCTTTCCTTTCCTTGAATTTTCTTGAATTTCCTTTCCTTGCTTTGCCATTTCCTTGAATTTCCTTTCCTTTTCTTGAATTTCCTTGAATATCTGTTAATTTCCTTGAACTTCCTTGAATTTCCTGGAATTTCCTTGAATTTATTTAAATTTCCTTGAATTTCCTTGAATTTTCTTGAATTTTCTTTCCTTGCCTTGCCATATCCTTTCCTTTCCTTGAATTTTCTTGAATTTCCTTTCCTTGCTTTGCCATTTCCTTGAATTTCTTTCCTTTTCTTGAATTTCCCTGAATTTCCTTGAATTTCCTTGAATTTCCTTGAATTTTCTTTCCTTGCCTTTCCATTTCCTTTCCTTTCCTTGAATTTTCTTGAATTTCCTTTCCTTGCTTTGCCATTTCCTTGAATTTCCTTTCCTTTTCTTGAATTTCCTTGAATATCTGTTAATTTCCTTGAACTTCCTTGAATTTCCCTGAATTTCCTGGAATTTCCTTGAATTTCCTTGCCATTTCCTTGAGTTTCTATGAATTGCCTTGAATTATTTTTCCTTGCCTTGCCATTTCCTTGAATGTCCTTGAATTTCCTTGAATTTCCTTTGCTTGCTTCGCCATTTACTTGAATTTCCTTTAATTTCCTTGAATATCCTTTCATTGCCTTGCCATTTCCTTGAATTTCCTTGAATTTTCTTGCCATTTCCTTGAATTTCCTTTATTTTTCTTTGAATTTCCTTGCCATTTCCTTGAATTTATTTGAATTTCCTTCCCATTTCCTTGAATTTCCTTGAAATTCCTTGAATTTCCTTGCCATTTCCTTGAATTTCCTTGAATTTCCTTGCCATTTCCTTGAATTTCCTTGAATTTCCTTGAATTTATTTAAATTTCCTTGAATTTCCTTGAATTTTCTTGAATTTTCTTTCCTTGCCTTGCCATATCCTTTCCTTTCCTTGAATTTTCTTGAATTTCCTTTCCTTGCTTTCCCATTTCCTTGAATTTCCTTTCCTTTTCTGAATTTCCCTGAATTTCCTTGAATTTCCTTGAATTTTCTTTCCTTGCCTTTCCATTTCCTTTCCTTTCCTTGAATTTTCTTGAATTTCCTTTCCTTGCTTTGCCATTTCCTTGAATTTCCTTTCCTTTTCTTGAATTTCCTTGAATATCTGTTAATTTCCTTGAATTTCCTTGAATTTCCTTGAATTTCCTTGAATTTACTTGAATTCCCTTGAATTTCCTTGAATTTTCTTGAATTTTCTTTCCTTGCCTTGCCATATCCTTTCCTTTCCTTGAATTTTCTTGAATTTCCTTTCCTTGCTTTGCCATTTCCTTGAATTTCCTTTCCTTTTCTGAATTTCCCTGAATTTCCTTGAATTTCCTTGAATTTTCTTTCCTTGCCTTTCCATTTCCTTTCCTTTCCTTGAATTTTCTTGAATTTCCTTTCCTTGCTTTGCCATTTCTTTGAATTTCCTTTCCTTTTCTTGAATTTCCTTGAATATTTGTTAATTTCCTTGAATTTCCTTGAATTTACTTGAATTCCCTTGAATTTCCTTGAATTTTCTTGCATTTTCTTTCCTTGCCTTGCCATTTCCTTTCCTTTCCTTGAATTTCCTTTCCTTGCTTTGCCATTTCCTTGAATTTCCTTTCCTTTTCTTGAATTTCCTTGAATTTCCTTGAATTTCCTTGAATTTCCTTGGATTTCCTTCAATTTCCTTGAATTTTCTTGAATTTTCTTTCCTTGCCTTGCCATTTCCTTTCCTTTCTTTGAATTTCCTTGAATTTCCTTTCCTTGCTTTACCATTTCCTTGAATTTCCTTTCCTTTTCTTGAATTTCCTTGAATATCTGTTAATTTCCTTGAACTTCCTTGAATTTCCTGGAATTTCCTTGAATTTCCTTGCCTTACCTTGCCATTTCCTTGAAGTTCCTTTCCTTGCCTTGCCATTTCCTTGAGTTTCCTTGAATTGCCTTGAATTATTTTTCCTTGCCTTGCCATTTCCTTGAATTTCCTTGAATTTCCTTTCCTTGATTTGCCATTTCCTTGAATTTCCTTGAATTTCTTTGAAATTCCTTTCCTTGTCTTGCCATTTCATTGAATTTCCTTGAATTTCTTTGAAATTCCTTGCCTTGCCTTGCCATTTCCTTGAATTTCTTTTCCTTTCCTTGAATTTCCTATAATTTCTGTTAATTTCCTTGAATTTTCTTTCCTTGCCTTGCCATTTCCTTGCCATTTCCTTGAATTTCCTTGAATTTTGTTTCCTTGCCTTGCCATTTCCTTTCCTTTCCTTGAATTTCCTTAAATTTCCTTGCCTTGCCTTGCCATTTTTTTGAATTTCCCTGAATTTCCTTGAATTTCCTTGAATTTTCTTGAATTTCCTTTAATTGCCTTGCCATTTCCTTGAATTTCCTTAATATCCTTGAATTTCCTTGAATTTCATTGTATTTCCTTGCCTTGCCTGCCAATTCCTTGAATTTCCTTGAATTTCCTTGATTTTCCTTGAATATTTCTGAATTTTCTTGAATTTTTCTGAATTTCCTTGAATTTCCTTGAATTTCCATGAATTTTTTTATTTCCTTGAATTTCCTTGCATTTCCTTCAATTTCCTTGACTATCCTTGCATTTCCTTGAATTTCTTTGAATTTCCTTGTATTTCCTTCCATTTCCTTGAATTTCCTTGAATTTCCTTGCCATTTCCTTGAATTTCCTTGAATTCCCTTGAATTTCCTTGCCATTTCCTTGAATTTCCTTGAATTTCCTCGAATTTCCTTGCCATTTCCTTGAATTTTCTTTCCTGGCCTTCCATTTCCTTGAATTTCTTTGAATTGCCTTGCCATTTCCTTGAATTTCCTTGAATTTCCTTGCCATTTCCTTGAAATTCCTTGGATTTCCTTGCCATTTCCTTGAATTTCCTTGAATTTCCTTGTCATTTCTTTGAAGTTCCTTGAATTTTCTTGCCATTTCCTTGAATTTCCTTTATTTTTCTTTGAATTTCCTTGCCATTTCCTTCAATTACCTTTAATTTCCTTGCCATTGCCTTGAATTTCCTTTAATTTTCTTTGAATTTCCTTGCCATTTCCTTGAATTTATTTGAATTTCCTTCCCATTTCCTTGAATTTCCTTGAAATTCCTTGAATTTCCTTGCCATTTCCTTGAATTTCCTTGAATTTCCTTGCCATTTCCTTGAATTTCCTTGAATTTATTTAAATTTCCTTGAATTTCCTTGACTTTTCTTGAATTTTCTTTCCTTGCCTTGCCATATCCTTTCCTTTCCTTGAATTTTCTTGAATTTCCTTTCCTTGCTTTGCCATTTCCTTGAATTTCCTTTCCTTTTCTTGAATTTCCTTGAATATCTGTTAATTTCCTTGAACTTCCTTGAATTTCCTGGAATTTCCTTGAATTTCCTTGCCTTACCTTGCCATTTCCTTGAAGTTCCTTTCCTTGCCTTGCCATTTCCTTGAGTTTCCTTGAATTGCCTTGAATTATTTTTCCTTGCCTTGCCATTTCCTTGAATTTCCTTGAATTTCCTTTCCTTGATTTGCCATTTCCTTGAATTTCCTTGAATTTCTTTGAAATTCCTTTCCTTGTCTTGCCATTTCATTGAATTTCCTTGAATTTCTTTGAAATTCCTTGCCTTGCCTTGCCATTTCCTTGAATTTCTTTTCCTTTCCTTGAATTTCCTATAATTTCTGTTAATTTCCTTGAATTTTCTTTCCTTGCCTTGCCATTTCCTTGCCATTTCCTTGAATTTCCTTGAATTTTGTTTCCTTGCCTTGCCATTTCCTTTCCTTTCCTTGAATTTCCTTAAATTTCCTTGCCTTGCCTTGCCATTTTTTTGAATTTCCCTGAATTTCCTTGAATTTCCTTGAATTTTCTTGAATTTCCTTTAATTGCCTTGCCATTTCCTTGAATTTCCTTAATATCCTTGAATTTCCTTGAATTTCATTGTATTTCCTTGCCTTGCCTGCCAATTCCTTGAATTTCCTTGAATTTCCTTGATTTTCCTTGAATATTTCTGAATTTTCTTGAATTTTTCTGAATTTCCTTGAATTTCCTTGAATTTCCATGAATTTTTTTATTTCCTTGAATTTCCTTGCATTTCCTTCAATTTCCTTGACTATCCTTGCATTTCCTTGAATTTCTTTGAATTTCCTTGTATTTCCTTCCATTTCCTTGAATTTCCTTGAATTTCCTTGCCATTTCCTTGAATTTCCTTGAATTCCCTTGAATTTCCTTGCCATTTCCTTGAATTTCCTTGAATTTCCTCGAATTTCCTTGCCATTTCCTTGAATTTTCTTTCCTGGCCTTCCATTTCCTTGAATTTCTTTGAATTGCCTTGCCATTTCCTTGAATTTCCTTGAATTTCCTTGCCATTTCCTTGAAATTCCTTGGATTTCCTTGCCATTTCCTTGAATTTCCTTGAATTTCCTTGTCATTTCTTTGAAGTTCCTTGAATTTTCTTGCCATTTCCTTGAATTTCCTTTATTTTTCTTTGAATTTCCTTGCCATTTCCTTCAATTACCTTTAATTTCCTTGCCATTGCCTTGAATTTCCTTTAATTTTCTTTGAATTTCCTTGCCATTTCCTTGAATTTATTTGAATTTCCTTCCCATTTCCTTGAATTTCCTTGAAATTCCTTGAATTTCCTTGCCATTTCCTTGAATTTCCTTGAATTTCCTTGCCATTTCCTTGAATTTCCTTGAATTTATTTAAATTTCCTTGAATTTCCTTGACTTTTCTTGAATTTTCTTTCCTTGCCTTGCCATATCCTTTCCTTTCCTTGAATTTTCTTGAATTTCCTTTCCTTGCTTTGCCATTTCCTTGAATTTCCTTTCCTTTTCTTGAATTTCCTTGAATATCTGTTAATTTCCTTGAACTTCCTTGAATTTCCCTGAATTTCCTGGAATTTCCTTGAATTTCCTTGCCATTTCCTTGAGTTTCTATGAATTGCCTTGAATTATTTTTCCTTGCCTTGCCATTTCCTTGAATGTCCTTGAATTTCCTTGAATTTCCTTTGCTTGCTTCGCCATTTACTTGAATTTCCTTTAATTTCCTTGAATATCCTTTCATTGCCTTGCCATTTCCTTGAATTTCCTTGAATTTTCTTGCCATTTCCTTGAATTTCCTTTATTTTTCTTTGAATTTCCTTGCCATTTCCTTGAATTTATTTGAATTTCCTTCCCATTTCCTTGAATTTCCTTGAATTTCCTTGAATTTATTTAAATTTCCTTGAATTTCCTTGAATTTTCTTGAATTTTCTTTCCTTGCCTTGCCATATCCTTTCCTTTTCTTGAATTTTCTTGAATTTCCTTTCCTTGCTTTGCCATTTCCTTGAATTTCCTTTCCTTTTCTTGAATTTCCTTGAATATCTGTTAATTTCCTTGAATTTCCTTGAATTTACTTGAATTCCCTTGAATTTCCTTGAATTTTCTTGCATTTTCTTTCCTTGCCTTGCCATTTCCTTTCCTTTCCTTGAATTTCCTTTCCTTGCTTTGCCATTTCCTTGAATTTCCTTTCCTTTTCTTGAATTTCCTTGAATTTCCTTGAATTTCCTTGAATTTCCTTGGATTTCCTTCAATTTCCTTGAATTTTCTTGAATTTTCTTTCCTTGCCTTGCCATTTCCTTTCCTTTCTTTGAATTTCCTTGAATTTCCTTTCCTTGCTTTACCATTTCCTTGAATTTCCTTTCCTTTTCTTGAATTTCCTTGAATATCTGTTAATTTCCTTGAACTTCCTTGAATTTCCTGGAATTTCCTTGAATTTCCTTGCCTTACCTTGCCATTTCCTTGAAGTTCCTTGCCTTGCCTTGCCATTTCCTTGAGTTTCCTTGAATTGCCTTGAATTATTTTTCCTTGCCTTGCCATTTCCTTGAATTTCCTTGAATTTCCTTTCCTTGATTTGCCATTTCCTTGAATTTCCTTGAATTTCTTTGAAATTCCTTTCCTTGTCTTGCCATTTCATTGAATTTCCTTGAATTTCTTTGAAATTCCTTTCCTTGCCTTGCCATTTCCTTGAATTTCTTTTCCTTTCCTTGAATTTCCTATAATTTCTGTTAATTTCCTTGAATTTTCTTTCCTTGCCTTGCCATTTCCTTGCCATTTCCTTGAATTTCCTTGAATTTTGTTTCCTTGCCTTGCCATTTCCTTTCCTTTCCTTGAATTTCCTTAAATTTCCTTGCCTTGCCTTGCCATTTTTTTGAATTTCCTTGAATTTCCTTGAATTTCCTTGAATTTTCTTGAATTTCCTTTAATTGCCTTGCCATTTCCTTGAATTTCCTTAAATGTCCTTGAATTTCCTTGAATTTCATTGTATTTCCTTGCCTTGCCTGCCAATTCCTTGAATTTCCTTGAATTTCCTTGATTTTCCTTGAATATTTCTGAATTTTCTTGAATTTTTCTGAATTTCCTTGAATTTCCTTGAATTTCCATGAATTTTTTTATTTCCTTGAATTTCCTTGCATTTCCTTCAATTTCCTTGACTATCCTTGCATTTCCTTGAATTTCTTTGGATTTCCTTGTATTTCCTTCCATTTCCTTGAATTTCCTTGAATTTCCTTGCCATTTCCTTGAATTTCCTTGAATTTCCTCGAATTTCCTTGCCATTTCCTTGAATTTTCTTTCCTGGCCTTCCATTTCCTTGAATTTCTTTGAATTGCCTTGCCATTTCCTTGAATTTCCTTGAATTTCCTTGCCATTTCCTTGAAATTCCTTGGATTTCCTTGCCATTTCTTTGAATTTCCTTGAATTTCCTTGACATTTCTTTGAATTTCCTTGAATTTTCTTGCCATTTCCTTAAATATACTTGCATTTCCTTGCCATTTCCTTGAATTTCCTTGTCATTTCTTTGAAGTTCCTTGAATTTTCTTGCCATTTCCTTGAATTTCCTTTATTTTTCTTTGAATTTCCTTGCCATTTCCTTCAATTACCTTTAATTTCCTTGCCATTGCCTTGAATTTCCTTTAATTTTCTTTGAATTTCCTTGCCATTTCCTTGAATTTATTTGAATTTCCTTCCCATTTCCTTGAATTTCCTTGAAATTCCTTGAATTTCCTTGCCATTTCCTTGAATTTCCTTGAATTTCCTTGCCATTTCCTTGAATTTCCTTGAATTTATTTAAATTTCCTTGAATTTCCTTGAATTTTCTTGAATTTTCTTTCCTTGCCTTGCCATATCCTTTCCTTTCCTTGAATTTTCTTGAATTTCCTTTCCTTGCTTTGCCATTTCCTTGAATTTCTTTCCTTTTCTTGAATTTCCCTGAATTTCCTTGAATTTCCTTGAATTTCCTTGAATTTTCTTTCCTTGCCTTTCCATTTCCTTTCCTTTCCTTGAATTTTCTTGAATTTCCTTTCCTTGCTTTGCCATTTCCTTGAATTTCCTTTCCTTTTCTTGAATTTCCTTGAATATCTGTTAATTTCCTTGAACTTCCTTGAATTTCCCTGAATTTCCTGGAATTTCCTTGAATTTCCTTGCCATTTCCTTGAGTTTCTATGAATTGCCTTGAATTATTTTTCCTTGCCTTGACATTTCCTTGAATGTCCTTGAATTTCCTTGAATTTCCTTTGCTTGCTTCGCCATTTACTTGAATTTCCTTTAATTTCCTTGAATATCCTTTCATTGCCTTGCCATTTCCTTGAATTTCCTTGAATTTTCTTGCCATTTCCTTGAATTTCCTTTATTTTTCTTTGAATTTCCTTGCCATTTCCTTGAATTTATTTGAATTTCCTTCCCATTTCCTTGAATTTCCTTGAAATTCCTTGAATTTCCTTGCCATTTCCTTGAATTTCCTTGAATTTCCTTGCCATTTCCTTGAATTTCCTTGAATTTCCTTGAATTTATTTAAATTTCCTTGAATTTCCTTGAATTTTCTTGAATTTTCTTTCCTTGCCTTGCCATATCCTTTCCTTTCCTAGAATTTTCTTGAATTTCCTTTCCTTGCTTTGCCATTTCCTTGAATTTCCTTTCCTTTTCTGAATTTCCCTGAATTTCCTTGAATTTCCTTGAATTTTCTTTCCTTGCCTTTCCATTTCCTTTCCTTTCCTTGAATTTTCTTGAATTTCCTTTCCTTGCTTTGCCATTTCCTTGAATTTCCTTTTCTTTTCTTGAATTTCCTTGAATATCTGTTAATTTCCTTGAATTTCCTTGAATTTCCTTGAATTTACTTGAATTTACTTGAATTCCCTTGAATTTCCTTGAATTTTCTTGAATTTTCTTTCCTTGCCTTGCCATATCCTTTCCTTTCCTTGAATTTTCTTGAATTTCCTTTCCTTGCTTTGCCATTTCCTTGAATTTCCTTTCCTTTTCTGAATTTCCCTGAATTTCCTTGAATTTCCTTGAATTTTCTTTCCTTGCCTTTCCATTTCCTTTCCTTTCCTTGAATTTTCTTGAATTTCCTTTCCTTTCTTTGCCATTTCCTTGAATTTCCTTTCCTTTTCTTGAATTTCCTTGAATATCTGTTAATTTCCTTGAATTTCCTTGAATTTCCTTGAATTTCCTTGAATTTTCTTGCATTTTCTTTCCTTGCCTTGCCATTTCCTTTCCTTTCCTTGAATTTCCTTTCCTTGCTTTGCCATTTCCTTGAATTTCCTTTCCTTTTCTTGAATTTCCTTGAATTTCCTTGAATTTCCTTGAATTTCCTTGGATTTCCTTCAATTTCCTTGAATTTTCTTGAATTTTCTTTCCTTGCCTTGCCATTTCCTTTCCTTTCTTTGAATTTCCTTGAATTTCCTTTCCTTGCTTTACCATTTCCTTGAATTTCCTTTCCTTTTCTTGAATTTCCTTGAATATCTGTTAATTTCCTTGAACTTCCTTGAATTTCCTGGAATTTCCTTGAATTTCCTTGCCTTACCTTGCCATTTCCTTGAAGTTCCTTTCCTTGCCTTGCCATTTCCTTGAGTTTCCTTGAATTGCCTTGAATTATTTTTCCTTGCCTTGCCATTTCCTTGAATTTCCTTGAATTTCCTTTCCTTGATTTGCCATTTCCTTGAATTTCCTTGAATTTCTTTGAAATTCCTTTCCTTGTCTTGCCATTTCATTGAATTTCCTTGAATTTCTTTGAAATTCCTTGCCTTGCCTTGCCATTTCCTTGAATTTCTTTTCCTTTCCTTGAATTTCCTATAATTTCTGTTAATTTCCTTGAATTTTCTTTCCTTGCCTTGCCATTTCCTTGCCATTTCCTTGAATTTCCTTGAATTTTGTTTCCTTGCCTTGCCATTTCCTTTCCTTTCCTTGAATTTCCTTAAATTTCCTTGCCTTGCCTTGCCATTTTTTTGAATTTCCCTGAATTTCCTTGAATTTCCTTGAATTTTCTTGAATTTCCTTTAATTGCCTTGCCATTTCCTTGAATTTCCTTAATATCCTTGAATTTCCTTGAATTTCATTGTATTTCCTTGCCTTGCCTGCCAATTCCTTGAATTTCCTTGAATTTCCTTGATTTTCCTTGAATATTTCTGAATTTTCTTGAATTTTTCTGAATTTCCTTGAATTTCCTTGAATTTCCATGAATTTTTTTATTTCCTTGAATTTCCTTGCATTTCCTTCAATTTCCTTGACTATCCTTGCATTTCCTTGAATTTCTTTGAATTTCCTTGTATTTCCTTCCATTTCCTTGAATTTCCTTGAATTTCCTTGCCATTTCCTTGAATTTCCTTGAATTCCCTTGAATTTCCTTGCCATTTCCTTGAATTTCCTTGAATTTCCTCGAATTTCCTTGCCATTTCCTTGAATTTTCTTTCCTGGCCTTCCATTTCCTTGAATTTCTTTGAATTGCCTTGCCATTTCCTTGAATTTCCTTGAATTTCCTTGCCATTTCCTTGAAATTCCTTGGATTTCCTTGCCATTTCCTTGAATTTCCTTGAATTTCCTTGTCATTTCTTTGAAGTTCCTTGAATTTTCTTGCCATTTCCTTGAATTTCCTTTATTTTTCTTTGAATTTCCTTGCCATTTCCTTCAATTACCTTTAATTTCCTTGCCATTGCCTTGAATTTCCTTTAATTTTCTTTGAATTTCCTTGCCATTTCCTTGAATTTATTTGAATTTCCTTCCCATTTCCTTGAATTTCCTTGAAATTCCTTGAATTTCCTTGCCATTTCCTTGAATTTCCTTGAATTTCCTTGCCATTTCCTTGAATTTCCTTGAATTTATTTAAATTTCCTTGAATTTCCTTGACTTTTCTTGAATTTTCTTTCCTTGCCTTGCCATATCCTTTCCTTTCCTTGAATTTTCTTGAATTTCCTTTCCTTGCTTTGCCATTTCCTTGAATTTCCTTTCCTTTTCTTGAATTTCCTTGAATATCTGTTAATTTCCTTGAACTTCCTTGAATTTCCCTGAATTTCCTGGAATTTCCTTGAATTTCCTTGCCATTTCCTTGAGTTTCTATGAATTGCCTTGAATTATTTTTCCTTGCCTTGCCATTTCCTTGAATGTCCTTGAATTTCCTTGAATTTCCTTTGCTTGCTTCGCCATTTACTTGAATTTCCTTTAATTTCCTTGAATATCCTTTCATTGCCTTGCCATTTCCTTGAATTTCCTTGAATTTCCTTGCCATTTCCTTGAATTTCCTTGAATTTCCTTGAATTTATTTAAATTTCCTTGAATTTCCTTGAATTTCCTTGAATTTTCTTTCCTTGCCTTGCCATATCCTTTCCTTTCCTTGAATTTTCTTGAATTTCCTTTCCTTGCTTTGCCATTTCCTTGAATTTCCTTTCCTTTTCTGAATTTCCCTGAATTTCCTTGAATTTCCTTGAATTTCCTTGAATTTTCTTTCCTTGCCTTTCCATTTCCTTTCCTTTCCTTGAATTTTCTTGAATTTCCTTTCCTTGCTTTGCCATTTCTTTGAATTTCCTTTCCTTTTCTTGAATTTCCTTGAATATTTGTTAATTTCCTTGAATTTCCTTGAATTTACTTGAATTCCCTTGAATTTCCTTGAATTTTCTTGCATTTTCTTTCCTTGCCTTGCCATTTCCTTTCCTTTCCTTGAATTTCCTTTCCTTGCTTTGCCATTTCCTTGAATTTCCTTTCCTTTTCTTGAATTTCCTTGAATTTCCTTGAATTTCCTTGAATTTCCTTGGATTTCCTTCAATTTCCTTGAATTTTCTTGAATTTTCTTTCCTTGCCTTGCCATTTCCTTTCCTTTCTTTGAATTTCCTTGAATTTCCTTTCCTTGCTTTACCATTTCCTTGAATTTCCTTTCCTTTTCTTGAATTTCCTTGAATATCTGTTAATTTCCTTGAACTTCCTTGAATTTCCTGGAATTTCCTTGAATTTCCTTGCCTTACCTTGCCATTTCCTTGAAGTTCCTTTCCTTGCCTTGCCATTTCCTTGAGTTTCCTTGAATTGCCTTGAATTATTTTTCCTTGCCTTGCCATTTCCTTGAATTTCCTTGAATTTCCTTTCCTTGATTTGCCATTTCCTTGAATTTCCTTGAATTTCTTTGAAATTCCTTTCCTTGTCTTGCCATTTCATTGAATTTCCTTGAATTTCTTTGAAATTCCTTGCCTTGCCTTGCCATTTCCTTGAATTTCTTTTCATTTCCTTGAATTTCCTATAATTTCTGTTAATTTCCTTGAATTTTCTTTCCTTGCCTTGCCATTTCCTTGCCATTTCCTTGAATTTCCTTGAATTTTGTTTCCTTGCCTTGCCATTTCCTTTCCTTTCCTTGAATTTCCTTAAATTTCCTTGCCTTGCCTTGCCATTTTTTTGAATTTCCCTGAATTTCCTTGAATTTCCTTGAATTTTCTTGAATTTCCTTTAATTGCCTTGCCATTTCCTTGAATTTCCTTAATATCCTTGAATTTCCTTGAATTTCATTGTATTTCCTTGCCTTGCCTGCCAATTCCTTGAATTTCCTTGAATTTCCTTGATTTTCCTTGAATATTTCTGAATTTTCTTGAATTTTTCTGAATTTCCTTGAATTTCCTTGAATTTCCATGAATTTTTTTATTTCCTTGAATTTCCTTGCATTTCCTTCAATTTCCTTGACTATCCTTGCATTTCCTTGAATTTCTTTGAATTTCCTTGTATTTCCTTCCATTTCCTTGAATTTCCTTGAATTTCCTTGCCATTTCCTTGAATTTCCTTGAATTCCCTTGAATTTCCTTGCCATTTCCTTGAATTTCCTTGAATTTCCTCGAATTTCCTTGCCATTTCCTTGAATTTTCTTTCCTGGCCTTCCATTTCCTTGAATTTCTTTGAATTGCCTTGCCATTTCCTTGAATTTCCTTGAATTTCCTTGCCATTTCCTTGAAATTCCTTGGATTTCCTTGCCATTTCCTTGAATTTCCTTGAATTTCCTTGTCATTTCTTTGAAGTTCCTTGAATTTTCTTGCCATTTCCTTGAATTTCCTTTATTTTTCTTTGAATTTCCTTGCCATTTCCTTCAATTACCTTTAATTTCCTTGCCATTGCCTTGAATTTCCTTTAATTTTCTTTGAATTTCCTTGCCATTTCCTTGAATTTATTTGAATTTCCTTCCCATTTCCTTGAATTTCCTTGAAATTCCTTGAATTTCCTTGCCATTTCCTTGAATTTCCTTGAATTTCCTTGCCATTTCCTTGAATTTCCTTGAATTTATTTAAATTTCCTTGAATTTCCTTGAATTTTCTTGAATTTTCTTTCCTTGCCTTGCCATATCCTTTCCTTTCCTTGAATTTTCTTGAATTTCCTTTCCTTGCTTTGCCATTTCCTTGAATTTCCTTTCCTTTTCTTGAATTTCCTTGAATATCTGTTAATTTCCTTGAACTTCCTTGAATTTCCCTGAATTTCCTGGAATTTCCTTGAATTTCCTTGCCATTTCCTTGAGTTTCTATGAATTGCCTTGAATTATTTTTCCTTGCCTTGCCATTTCCTTGAATGTCCTTGAATTTCCTTGAATTTCCTTTGCTTGCTTCGCCATTTACTTGAATTTCCTTTAATTTCCTTGAATATCCTTTCATTGCCTTGCCATTTCCTTGAATTTCCTTGAATTTCCTTGCCATTTCCTTGAATTTCCTTGAATTTCCTTGAATTTATTTAAATTTCCTTGAATTTCCTTGAATTTTCTTGAATTTTCTTTCCTTGCCTTGCCATTTCCTTGAATTTCCTTTCCTTTTCTGAATTTCCTTGAATTTCCTTGAATTTACTTGAATTTCCTTGAATTTTCTTTCCTTGCCTTTCCATTTCCTTTCCTTTCCTTGAATTTTCTTGAATTTCCTTTCCTTGCTTTGCCATTTCCTTGAATTTCCTTTCCTTTTCTTGAATTTCCTTGAATATTTGTTAATTTCCTTGAATTTCCTTGAATTTACTTGAATTCCCTTGAATTTCCTTGAATTTTCTTGCATTTTCTTTCCTTGCCTTGCCATTTCCTTTCCTTTCCTTGAATTTCCTTTCCTTGCTTTGCCATTTCCTTGAATTTCCTTTCCTTTTCTTGAATTTCCTTGAATTTCCTTGAATTTCCTTGAATTTCCTTGGATTTCCTTCAATTTCCTTGAATTTTCTTGAATTTTCTTTCCTTGCCTTGCCATTTCCTTTCCTTTCTTTGAATTTCCTTGAATTTCCTTTCCTTGCTTTACCATTTCCTTGAATTTCCTTTCCTTTTCTTGAATTTCCTTGAATATCTGTTAATTTCCTTGAACTTCCTTGAATTTCCTGGAATTTCCTTGAATTTCCTTGCCTTACCTTGCCATTTCCTTGAAGTTCCTTTCCTTGCCTTGCCATTTCCTTGAGTTTCCTTGAATTGCCTTGAATTATTTTTCCTTGCCTTGCCATTTCCTTGAATTTCCTTGAATTTCCTTTCCTTGATTTGCCATTTCCTTGAATTTCCTTGAATTTCTTTGAAATTCCTTTCCTTGTCTTGCCATTTCATTGAATTTCCTTGAATTTCTTTGAAATTCCTTTCCTTGCCTTGCCATTTCCTTGAATTTCTTTTCCTTTCCTTGAATTTCCTATAATTTCTGTTAATTTCCTTGAATTTTCTTTCCTTGCCTTGCCATTTCCTTGCCATTTCCTTGAATTTCCTTGAATTTTGTTTCCTTGCCTTGCCATTTCCTTTCCTTTCCTTGAATTTCCTTAAATTTCCTTGCCTTGCCTTGCCATTTTTTTGAATTTCCTTGAATTTCCTTGAATTTCCTTGAATTTTCTTGAATTTCCTTTAATTGCCTTGCCATTTCCTTGAATTTCCTTAAATGTCCTTGAATTTCCTTGAATTTCATTGTATTTCCTTGCCTTGCCTGCCAATTCCTTGAATTTCCTTGAATTTCCTTGATTTTCCTTGAATATTTCTGAATTTTCTTGAATTTTTCTGAATTTCCTTGAATTTCCTTGAATTTCCATGAATTTTTTTATTTCCTTGAATTTCCTTGCATTTCCTTCAATTTCCTTGACTATCCTTGCATTTCCTTGAATTTCTTTGGATTTCCTTGTATTTCCTTCCATTTCCTTGAATTTCCTTGAATTTCCTTGCCATTTCCTTGAATTTCCTTGAATTTCCTCGAATTTCCTTGCCATTTCCTTGAATTTTCTTTCCTGGCCTTCCATTTCCTTGAATTTCTTTGAATTGCCTTGCCATTTCCTTGAATTTCCTTGAATTTCCTTGCCATTTCCTTGAAATTCCTTGGATTTCCTTGCCATTTCTTTGAATTTCCTTGAATTTCCTTGACATTTCTTTGAATTTCCTTGAATTTTCTTGCCATTTCCTTAAATATACTTGCATTTCCTTGCCATTTCCTTGAATTTCCTTGTCATTTCTTTGAAGTTCCTTGAATTTTCTTGCCATTTCCTTGAATTTCCTTTATTTTTCTTTGAATTTCCTTGCCATTTCCTTCAATTACCTTTAATTTCCTTGCCATTGCCTTGAATTTCCTTTAATTTTCTTTGAATTTCCTTGCCATTTCCTTGAATTTATTTGAATTTCCTTCCCATTTCCTTGAATTTCCTTGAAATTCCTTGAATTTCCTTGCCATTTCCTTGAATTTCCTTGAATTTCCTTGCCATTTCCTTGAATTTCCTTGAATTTATTTAAATTTCCTTGAATTTCCTTGAATTTTCTTGAATTTTCTTTCCTTGCCTTGCCATATCCTTTCCTTTCCTTGAATTTTCTTGAATTTCCTTTCCTTGCTTTGCCATTTCCTTGAATTTCTTTCCTTTTCTTGAATTTCCCTGAATTTCCTTGAATTTCCTTGAATTTCCTTGAATTTTCTTTCCTTGCCTTTCCATTTCCTTTCCTTTCCTTGAATTTTCTTGAATTTCCTTTCCTTGCTTTGCCATTTCCTTGAATTTCCTTTCCTTTTCTTGAATTTCCTTGAATATCTGTTAATTTCCTTGAACTTCCTTGAATTTCCCTGAATTTCCTGGAATTTCCTTGAATTTCCTTGCCATTTCCTTGAGTTTCTATGAATTGCCTTGAATTATTTTTCCTTGCCTTGCCATTTCCTTGAATGTCCTTGAATTTCCTTGAATTTCCTTTGCTTGCTTCGCCATTTACTTGAATTTCCTTTAATTTCCTTGAATATCCTTTCATTGCCTTGCCATTTCCTTGAATTTCCTTGAATTTTCTTGCCATTTCCTTGAATTTCCTTTATTTTTCTTTGAATTTCCTTGCCATTTCCTTGAATTTATTTGAATTTCCTTCCCATTTCCTTGAATTTCCTTGAAATTCCTTGAATTTCCTTGCCATTTCCTTGAATTTCCTTGAATTTCCTTGCCATTTCCTTGAATTTCCTTGAATTTCCTTGAATTTATTTAAATTTCCTTGAATTTCCTTGAATTTTCTTGAATTTTCTTTCCTTGCCTTGCCATATCCTTTCCTTTCCTTGAATTTTCTTGAATTTCCTTTCCTTGCTTTGCCATTTCCTTGAATTTCCTTTCCTTTTCTGAATTTCCCTGAATTTCCTTGAATTTCCTTGAATTTTCTTTCCTTGCCTTTCCATTTCCTTTCCTTTCCTTGAATTTTCTTGAATTTCCTTTCCTTGCTTTGCCATTTCCTTGAATTTCCTTTCCTTTTCTTGAATTTCCTTGAATTTCCTTGAATTTCCTTGAATTTCCTTGGATTTCCTTCAATTTCCTTGAATTTTCTTGAATTTTCTTTCCTTGCCTTGCCATTTCCTTTCCTTTCTTTGAATTTCCTTGAATTTCCTTTCCTTGCTTTACCATTTCCTTGAATTTCCTTTCCTTTTCTTGAATTTCCTTGAATATCTGTTAATTTCCTTGAACTTCCTTGAATTTCCTGGAATTTCCTTGAATTTCCTTGCCTTACCTTGCCATTTCCTTGAAGTGCCTTTCCTTGCCTTGCCATTTCCTTGAGTTTCCTTGAATTGCCTTGAATTATTTTTCCTTGCCTTGCCATTTCCTTGAATTTCCTTGAATTTCCTTTCCTTGATTTGCCATTTCCTTGAATTTCCTTGAATTTCTTTGAAATTCCTTTCCTTGTCTTGCCATTTCATTGAATTTCCTTGAATTTCTTTGAAATTCCTTTCCTTGCCTTGCCATTTCCTTGAATTTCTTTTCCTTTCCTTGAATTTCCTATAATTTCTGTTAATTTCCTTGAATTTTCTTTCCTTGCCTTGCCATTTCCTTGCCATTTCCTTGAATTTCCTTGAATTTTGTTTCCTTGCCTTGCCATTTCCTTTCCTTTCCTTGAATTTCCTTAAATTTCCTTGCCTTGCCTTGCCATTTTTTTGAATTTCCTTGAATTTCCTTGAATTTCCTTGAATTTTCTTGAATTTCCTTTAATTGCCTTGCCATTTCCTTGAATTTCCTTAAATGTCCTTGAATTTCCTTGAATTTCATTGTATTTCCTTGCCTTGCCTGCCAATTCCTTGAATTTCCTTGAATTTCCTTGATTTTCCTTGAATATTTCTGAATTTTCTTGAATTTTTCTGAATTTCCTTGAATTTCCTTGAATTTCCATGAATTTTTTTATTTCCTTGAATTTCCTTGCATTTCCTTCAATTTCCTTGACTATCCTTGCATTTCCTTGAATTTCTTTGAATTTCCTTGTATTTCCTTCCATTTCCTTGAATTTCCTTGAATTTCCTTGCCATTTCCTTGAATTTCCTTGAATTCCCTTGAATTTCCTTGCCATTTCCTTGAATTTCCTTGAATTTCCTCGAATTTCCTTGCCATTTCCTTGAATTTTCTTTCCTGGCCTTCCATTTCCTTGAATTTCTTTGAATTGCCTTGCCATTTCCTTGAATTTCCTTGAATTTCCTTGCCATTTCCTTGAAATTCCTTGGATTTCCTTGCCATTTCTTTGAATTTCCTTGAATTTCCTTGACATTTCTTTGAATTTCCTTGAATTTTCTTGCCATTTCCTTAAATATACTTGCATTTCCTTGCCATTTCCTTGAATTTCCTTGAATTTCCTTGTCATTTCTTTGAAGTTCCTTGAATTTTCTTGCCATTTCCTTGAATTTCCTTTATTTTTCTTTGAATTTCCTTGCCATTTCCTTCAATTACCTTTAATTTCCTTGCCATTGCCTTGAATTTCCTTTAATTTTCTTTGAATTTCCTTGCCATTTCCTTGAATTTATTTGAATTTCCTTCCCATTTCCTTGAATTTCCTTGAAATTCCTTGAATTTCCTTGCCATTTCCTTGAATTTCCTTGAATTTCCTTGCCATTTCCTTGAATTTCCTTGAATTTATTTAAATTTCCTTGAATTTCCTTGACTTTTCTTGAATTTTCTTTCCTTGCCTTGCCATATCCTTTCCTTTCCTTGAATTTTCTTGAATTTCCTTTCCTTGCTTTGCCATTTCCTTGAATTTCTTTCCTTTTCTTGAATTTCCCTGAATTTCCTTGAATTTCCTTGAATTTCCTTGAATTTTCTTTCCTTGCCTTTCCATTTCCTTTCCTTTCCTTGAATTTTCTTGAATTTCCTTTCCTTGCTTTGCCATTTCCTTGAATTTCCTTTCCTTTTCTTGAATTTCCTTGAATATCTGTTAATTTCCTTGAACTTCCTTGAATTTCCCTGAATTTCCTGGAATTTCCTTGAATTTCCTTGCCATTTCCTTGAGTTTCTATGAATTGCCTTGAATTATTTTTCCTTGCCTTGCCATTTCCTTGAATGTCCTTGAATTTCCTTGAATTTCCTTTGCTTGCTTCGCCATTTACTTGAATTTCCTTTAATTTCCTTGAATATCCTTTCATTGCCTTGCCATTTCCTTGAATTTCCTTGAATTTTCTTGCCATTTCCTTGAATTTCCTTTATTTTTCTTTGAATTTCCTTGCCATTTCCTTGAATTTATTTGAATTTCCTTCCCATTTCCTTGAATTTCCTTGAAATTCCTTGAATTTCCTTGCCATTTCCTTGAATTTCCTTGAATTTCCTTGCCATTTCCTTGAATTTCCTTGAATTTCCTTGAATTTATTTAAATTTCCTTGAATTTCCTTGAATTTTCTTGAATTTTCTTTCCTTGCCTTGCCATATCCTTTCCTTTCCTTGAATTTTCTTGAATTTCCTTTCCTTGCTTTGCCATTTCCTTGAATTTCCTTTCCTTTTCTGAATTTCCCTGAATTTCCTTGAATTTCCTTGAATTTTCTTTCCTTGCCTTTCCATTTCCTTTCCTTTCCTTGAATTTTCTTGAATTTCCTTTCCTTGCTTTGCCATTTCCTTGAATTTCCTTTCCTTTTCTTGAATTTCCTTGAATATCTGTTAATTTCCTTGAATTTCCTTGAATTTCCTTGAATTTACTTGAATTCCCTTGAATTTCCTTGAATTTTCTTGCATTTTCTTTCCTTGCCTTGCCATTTCCTTTCCTTTCCTTGAATTTCCTTTCCTTGCTTTGCCATTTCCTTGAATTTCCTTTCCTTTTCTTGAATTTCCTTGAATTTCCTTGAATTTCCTTGAATTTCCTTGGATTTCCTTCAATTCCCTTGAATTTTCTTGAATTTTCTTTCCTTGCCTTGCCATTTCCTTTCCTTTCTTTGAATTTCCTTGAATTTCCTTTCCTTGCTTTACCATTTCCTTGAATTTCCTTTCCTTTTCTTGAATTTCCTTGAATATCTGTTAATTTCCTTGAACTTCCTTGAATTTCCTGGAATTTCCTTGAATTTCCTTGCCTTACCTTGCCATTTCCTTGAAGTGCCTTTCCTTGCCTTGCCATTTCCTTGAGTTTCCTTGAATTGCCTTGAATTATTTTTCCTTGCCTTGCCATTTCCTTGAATTTCCTTGAATTTCCTTTCCTTGATTTGCCATTTCCTTGAATTTCCTTGAATTTCTTTGAAATTCCTTTCCTTGTCTTGCCATTTCATTGAATTTCCTTGAATTTCTTTGAAATTCCTTTCCTTGCCTTGCCATTTCCTTGAATTTCTTTTCCTTTCCTTGAATTTCCTATAATTTCTGTTAATTTCCTTGAATTTTCTTTCCTTGCCTTGCCATTTCCTTGCCATTTCCTTGAATTTCCTTGAATTTTGTTTCCTTGCCTTGCCATTTCCTTTCCTTTCCTTGAATTTCCTTAAATTTCCTTGCCTTGCCTTGCCATTTTTTTGAATTTCCTTGAATTTCCTTGAATTTCCTTGAATTTTCTTGAATTTCCTTTAATTGCCTTGCCATTTCCTTGAATTTCCTTAAATGTCCTTGAATTTCCTTGAATTTCATTGTATTTCCTTGCCTTGCCTGCCAATTCCTTGAATTTCCTTGAATTTCCTTGATTTTCCTTGAATATTTCTGAATTTTCTTGAATTTTTCTGAATTTCCTTGAATTTCCTTGAATTTCCATGAATTTTTTTATTTCCTTGAATTTCCTTGCATTTCCTTCAATTTCCTTGACTATCCTTGCATTTCCTTGAATTTCTTTGAATTTTCTTGTATTTCCTTCCATTTCCTTGAATTTCCTTGAATTTCCTTGCCATTTCCTTGAATTTCCTCGAATTTCCTTGCCATTTCCTTGAATTTTCTTTCCTGGCCTTCCATTTCCTTGAATTTCTTTGAATTGCCTTGCCATTTCCTTGAATTTCCTTGAATTTCCTTGCCATTTCTTTGAATTTCCTTGAATTTCCTTGACATTTCTTTGAATTTCCTTGAATTTTCTTGCCATTTCCTTAAATATACTTGCATTTCCTTGCCATTTCCTTGAATTTCCTTGAATTTCCTTGTCATTTCTTTGAAGTTCCTTGAATTTTCTTGCCATTTCCTTGAATTTCCTTTATTTTTCTTTGAATTTCCTTGCCATTTCCTTCAATTACCTTTAATTTCCTTGCCATTGCCTTGAATTTCCTTTAATTTTCTTTGAATTTCCTTGCCATTTCCTTGAATTTATTTGAATTTCCTTCCCATTTCCTTGAATTTCCTTGAAATTCCTTGAATTTCCTTGCCATTTCCTTGAATTTCCTTGAATTTCCTTGCCATTTCCTTGAATTTCCTTGAATTTATTTAAATTTCCTTGAATTTCCTTGAATTTTCTTGAATTTTCTTTCCTTGCCTTGCCATATCCTTTCCTTTCCTTGAATTTTCTTGAATTTCCTTTCCTTGCTTTGCCATTTCCTTGAATTTCTTTCCTTTTCTTGAATTTCCCTGAATTTCCTTGAATTTCCTTGAATTTCCTTGAATTTTCTTTCCTTGCCTTTCCATTTCCTTTCCTTTCCTTGAATTTTCTTGAATTTCCTTTCCTTGCTTTGCCATTTCCTTGAATTTCCTTTCCTTTTCTTGAATTTCCTTGAATATCTGTTAATTTCCTTGAACTTCCTTGAATTTCCCTGAATTTCCTGGAATTTCCTTGAATTTCCTTGCCATTTCCTTGAGTTTCTATGAATTGCCTTGAATTATTTTTCCTTGCCTTGCCATTTCCTTGAATGTCCTTGAATTTCCTTGAATTTCCTTTGCTTGCTTCGCCATTTACTTGAATTTCCTTTAATTTCCTTGAATATCCTTTCATTGCCTTGCCATTTCCTTGAATTTCCTTGAATTTTCTTGCCATTTCCTTGAATTTCCTTTATTTTTCTTTGAATTTCCTTGCCATTTCCTTGAATTTATTTGAATTTCCTTCCCATTTCCTTGAATTTCCTTGAAATTCCTTGAATTTCCTTGCCATTTCCTTGAATTTCCTTGAATTTCCTTGCCATTTCCTTGAATTTCCTTGAATTTCCTTGAATTTATTTAAATTTCCTTGAATTTCCTTGAATTTTCTTGAATTTTCTTTCCTTGCCTTGCCATATCCTTTCCTTTCCTTGAATTTTCTTGAATTTCCTTTCCTTGCTTTGCCATTTCCTTGAATTTCCTTTCCTTTTCTGAATTTCCCTGAATTTCCTTGAATTTCCTTGAATTTTCTTTCCTTGCCTTTCCATTTCCTTTCCTTTCCTTGAATTTTCTTGAATTTCCTTTCCTTGCTTTGCCATTTCCTTGAATTTCCTTTCCTTTTCTTGAATTTCCTTGAATATCTGTTAATTTCCTTGAATTTCCTTGAATTTCCTTGAATTTCCTTGAATTTACTTGAATTCCCTTGAATTTCCTTGAATTTTCTTGCATTTTCTTTCCTTGCCTTGCCATTTCCTTTCCTTTCCTTGAATTTCCTTTCCTTGCTTTGCCATTTCCTTGAATTTCCTTTCCTTTTCTTGAATTTCCTTGAATTTCCTTGAATTTCCTTGAATTTCCTTGGATTTCCTTCAATTTCCTTGAGTTTTCTTGAATTTTCTTTCCTTGCCTTGCCATTTCCTTTCCTTTCTTTGAATTTCCTTGAATTTCCTTTCCTTGCTTTACCATTTCCTTGAATTTCCTTTCCTTTTCTTGAATTTCCTTGAATATCTGTTAATTTCCTTGAACTTCCTTGAATTTCCTGGAATTTCCTTGAATTTCCTTGCCTTACCTTGCCATTTCCTTGAAGTTCCTTTCCTTGCCTTGCCATTTCCTTGAGTTTCCTTGAATTGCCTTGAATTATTTTTCCTTGCCTTGCCATTTCCTTGAATTTCCTTGAATTTCCTTTCCTTGATTTGCCATTTCCTTGAATTTCCTTGAATTTCTTTGAAATTCCTTTCCTTGTCTTGCCATTTCATTGAATTTCCTTGAATTTCTTTGAAATTCCTTTCCTTGCCTTGCCATTTCCTTGAATTTCTTTTCCTTTCCTTGAATTTCCTATAATTTCTGTTAATTTCCTTGAATTTTCTTTCCTTGCCTTGCCATTTCCTTGCCATTTCCTTGAATTTCCTTGAATTTTGTTTCCTTGCCTTGCCATTTCCTTTCCTTTCCTTGAATTTCCTTAAATTTCCTTGCCTTGCCTTGCCATTTTTTTGAATTTCCTTGAATTTCCTTGAATTTCCTTGAATTTTCTTGAATTTCCTTTAATTGCCTTGCCATTTCCTTGAATTTCCTTAAATGTCCTTGAATTTCCTTGAATTTCATTGTATTTCCTTGCCTTGCCTGCCAATTCCTTGAATTTCCTTGAATTTCCTTGATTTTCCTTGAATATTTCTGAATTTTCTTGAATTTTTCTGAATTTCCTTGAATTTCCTTGAATTTCCATGAATTTTTTTATTTCCTTGAATTTCCTTGCATTTCCTTCAATTTCCTTGACTATCCTTGCATTTCCTTGAATTTCTTTGGATTTCCTTGTATTTCCTTCCATTTCCTTGAATTTCCTTGAATTTCCTTGCCATTTCCTTGAATTTCCTTGAATTCCCTTGAATTTCCTTGCCATTTCCTTGAATTTCCTTGAATTTCCTCGAATTTCCTTGCCATTTCCTTGAATTTTCTTTCCTGGCCTTCCATTTCCTTGAATTTCTTTGAATTGCCTTGCCATTTCCTTGAATTTCCTTGAATTTCCTTGCCATTTCCTTGAAATTCCTTGGATTTCCTTGCCATTTCTTTGAATTTCCTTGAATTTCCTTGACATTTCTTTGAATTTCCTTGAATTTTCTTGCCATTTCCTTAAATATACTTGCATTTCCTTGCCATTTCCTTGAATTTCCTTGAATTTCCTTGTCATTTCTTTGAAGTTCCTTGAATTTTCTTGCCATTTCCTTGAATTTCCTTTATTTTTCTTTGAATTTCCTTGCCATTTCCTTCAATTACCTTTAATTTCCTTGCCATTGCCTTGAATTTCCTTTAATTTTCTTTGAATTTCCTTGCCATTTCCTTGAATTTATTTGAATTTCCTTCCCATTTCCTTGAATTTCCTTGAAATTCCTTGAATTTCCTTGCCATTTCCTTGAATTTCCTTGAATTTCCTTGCCATTTCCTTGAATTTCCTTGAATTTATTTAAATTTCCTTGAATTTCCTTGAATTTTCTTGAATTTTCTTTCCTTGCCTTGCCATATCCTTTCCTTTCCTTGAATTTTCTTGAATTTCCTTTCCTTGCTTTGCCATTTCCTTGAATTTCTTTCCTTTTCTTGAATTTCCCTGAATTTCCTTGAATTTCCTTGAATTTCCTTGAATTTTCTTTCCTTGCCTTTCCATTTCCTTTCCTTTCCTTGAATTTTCTTGAATTTCCTTTCCTTGCTTTGCCATTTCCTTGAATTTCCTTTCCTTTTCTTGAATTTCCTTGAATATCTGTTAATTTCCTTGAACTTCCTTGAATTTCCCTGAATTTCCTGGAATTTCCTTGAATTTCCTTGCCATTTCCTTGAGTTTCTATGAATTGCCTTGAATTATTTTTCCTTGCCTTGCCATTTCCTTGAATGTCCTTGAATTTCCTTGAATTTCCTTTGCTTGCTTCGCCATTTACTTGAATTTCCTTTAATTTCCTTGAATATCCTTTCATTGCCTTGCCATTTCCTTGAATTTCCTTGAATTTTCTTGCCATTTCCTTGAATTTCCTTTATTTTTCTTTGAATTTCCTTGCCATTTCCTTGAATTTATTTGAATTTCCTTCCCATTTCCTTGAATTTCCTTTAAATTCCTTGAATTTCCTTGCCATTTCCTTGAATTTCCTTGAATTTCCTTGCCATTTCCTTGAATTTCCTTGAATTTCCTTGAATTTATTTAAATTTCCTTGAATTTCCTTGAATTTTCTTGAATTTTCTTTCCTTGCCTTGCCATATCCTTTCCTTTCCTTGAATTTTCTTGAATTTCCTTTCCTTGCTTTGCCATTTCCTTGAATTTCCTTTCCTTTTCTGAATTTCCCTGAATTTCCTTGAATTTCCTTGAATTTTCTTTCCTTGCCTTTCCATTTCCTTTCCTTTCCTTGAATTTTCTTGAATTTCCTTTCCTTGCTTTGCCATTTCCTTGAATTTCCTTTCCTTTTCTTGAATTTCCTTGAATATCTGTTAATTTCCTTGAATTTCCTTGAATTTCCTTGAATTTCCTTGAATTTACTTGAATTCCCTTGAATTTCCTTGAATTTTCTTGCATTTTCTTTCCTTGCCTTGCCATTTCCTTTCCTTTCCTTGAATTTCCTTTCCTTGCTTTGCCATTTCCTTGAATTTCCTTTCCTTTTCTTGAATTTCCTTGAATTTCCTTGAATTTCCTTGAATTTCCTTGGATTTCCTTCAATTTCCTTGAATTTTCTTGAATTTTCTTTCCTTGCCTTGCCATTTCCTTTCCTTTCTTTGAATTTCCTTGAATTTCCTTTCCTTGCTTTACCATTTCCTTGAATTTCCTTTCCTTTTCTTGAATTTCCTTGAATATCTGTTAATTTCCTTGAACTTCCTTGAATTTCCTGGAATTTCCTTGAATTTCCTTGCCTTACCTTGCCATTTCCTTGAAGTTCCTTTCCTTGCCTTGCCATTTCCTTGAGTTTCCTTGAATTGCCTTGAATTATTTTTCCTTGCCTTGCCATTTCCTTGAATTTCCTTGAATTTCCTTTCCTTGATTTGCCATTTCCTTGAATTTCCTTGAATTTCTTTGAAATTCCTTTCCTTGTCTTGCCATTTCATTGAATTTCCTTGAATTTCTTTGAAATTCCTTTCCTTGCCTTGCCATTTCCTTGAATTTCTTTTCCTTTCCTTGAATTTCCTATAATTTCTGTTAATTTCCTTGAATTTTCTTTCCTTGCCTTGCCATTTCCTTGCCATTTCCTTGAATTTCCTTGAATTTTGTTTCCTTGCCTTGCCATTTCCTTTCCTTTCCTTGAATTTCCTTAAATTTCCTTGCCTTGCCTTGCCATTTTTTTGAATTTCCTTGAATTTCCTTGAATTTCCTTGAATTTTCTTGAATTTCCTTTAATTGCCTTGCCATTTCCTTGAATTTCCTTAAATGTCCTTGAATTTCCTTGAATTTCATTGTATTTCCTTGCCTTGCCTGCCAATTCCTTGAATTTCCTTGAATTTCCTTGATTTTCCTTGAATATTTCTGAATTTTCTTGAATTTTTCTGAATTTCCTTGAATTTCCTTGAATTTCCATGAATTTTTTTATTTCCTTGAATTTCCTTGCATTTCCTTCAATTTCCTTGACTATCCTTGCATTTCCTTGAATTTCTTTGAATTTTCTTGTATTTCCTTCCATTTCCTTGAATTTCCTTGAATTTCCTTGCCATTTCCTTGAATTTCCTCGAATTTCCTTGCCATTTCCTTGAATTTTCTTTCCTGGCCTTCCATTTCCTTGAATTTCTTTGAATTGCCTTGCCATTTCCTTGAATTTCCTTGAATTTCCTTGCCATTTCTTTGAATTTCCTTGAATTTCCTTGACATTTCTTTGAATTTCCTTGAATTTTCTTGCCATTTCCTTAAATATACTTGCATTTCCTTGCCATTTCCTTGAATTTCCTTGAATTTCCTTGTCATTTCTTTGAAGTTCCTTGAATTTTCTTGCCATTTCCTTGAATTTCCTTTATTTTTCTTTGAATTTCCTTGCCATTTCCTTCAATTACCTTTAATTTCCTTGCCATTGCCTTGAATTTCCTTTAATTTTCTTTGAATTTCCTTGCCATTTCCTTGAATTTATTTGAATTTCCTTCCCATTTCCTTGAATTTCCTTGAAATTCCTTGAATTTCCTTGCCATTTCCTTGAATTTCCTTGAATTTCCTTGCCATTTCCTTGAATTTCCTTGAATTTATTTAAATTTCCTTGAATTTCCTTGAATTTTCTTGAATTTTCTTTCCTTGCCTTGCCATATCCTTTCCTTTCCTTGAATTTTCTTGAATTTCCTTTCCTTGCTTTGCCATTTCCTTGAATTTCTTTCCTTTTCTTGAATTTCCCTGAATTTCCCTGAATTTCCTTGAATTTCCTTGAATTTTCTTTCCTTGCCTTTCCATTTCCTTTCCTTTCCTTGAATTTTCTTGAATTTCCTTTCCTTGCTTTGCCATTTCCTTGAATTTCCTTTCCTTTTCTTGAATTTCCTTGAATATCTGTTAATTTCCTTGAACTTCCTTGAATTTCCCTGAATTTCCTGGAATTTCCTTGAATTTCCTTGCCATTTCCTTGAGTTTCTATGAATTGCCTTGAATTATTTTTCCTTGCCTTGACATTTCCTTGAATGTCCTTGAATTTCCTTGAATTTCCTTTGCTTGCTTCGCCATTTACTTGAATTTCCTTTAATTTCCTTGAATATCCTTTCATTGCCTTGCCATTTCCTTGAATTTCCTTGAATTTTCTTGCCATTTCCTTGAATTTCCTTTATTTTTCTTTGAATTTCCTTGCCATTTCCTTGAATTTATTTGAATTTCCTTCCCATTTCCTTGAATTTCCTTGAAATTCCTTGAATTTCCTTGCCATTTCCTTGAATTTCCTTGAATTTCCTTGCCATTTCCTTGAATTTCCTTGAATTTCCTTGAATTTATTTAAATTTCCTTGAATTTCCTTGAATTTTCTTGAATTTTCTTTCCTTGCCTTGCCATATCCTTTCCTTTCCTTGAATTTTCTTGAATTTCCTTTCCTTGCTTTGCCATTTCCTTGAATTTCCTTTCCTTTTCTGAATTTCCCTGAATTTCCTTGAATTTCCTTGAATTTTCTTTCCTTGCCTTTCCATTTCCTTTCCTTTCCTTGAATTTTCTTGAATTTCCTTTCCTTGCTTTGCCATTTCCTTGAATTTCCTTTCCTTTTCTTGAATTTCCTTGAATATCTGTTAATTTCCTTGAATTTCCTTGAATTTCCTTGAATTTCCTTGAATTTACTTGAATTCCCTTGAATTTCCTTGAATTTTCTTGCATTTTCTTTCCTTGCCTTGCCATTTCCTTTCCTTTCCTTGAATTTCCTTTCCTTGCTTTGCCATTTCCTTGAATTTCCTTTCCTTTTCTTGAATTTCCTTGAATTTCCTTGAATTTCCTTGAATTTCCTTGGATTTCCTTCAATTTCCTTGAGTTTTCTTGAATTTTCTTTCCTTGCCTTGCCATTTCCTTTCCTTTCTTTGAATTTCCTTGAATTTCCTTTCCTTGCTTTACCATTTCCTTGAATTTCCTTTCCTTTTCTTGAATTTCCTTGAATATCTGTTAATTTCCTTGAACTTCCTTGAATTTCCTGGAATTTCCTTGAATTTCCTTGCCTTACCTTGCCATTTCCTTGAAGTTCCTTTCCTTGCCTTGCCATTTCCTTGAGTTTCCTTGAATTGCCTTGAATTATTTTTCCTTGCCTTGCCATTTCCTTGAATTTCCTTGAATTTCCTTTCCTTGATTTGCCATTTCCTTGAATTTCCTTGAATTTCTTTGAAATTCCTTTCCTTGTCTTGCCATTTCATTGAATTTCCTTGAATTTCTTTGAAATTCCTTGCCTTGCCTTGCCATTTCCTTGAATTTCTTTTCCTTTCCTTGAATTTCCTATAATTTCTGTTAATTTCCTTGAATTTTCTTTCCTTGCCTTGCCATTTCCTTGCCATTTCCTTGAATTTCCTTGAATTTTGTTTCCTTGCCTTGCCATTTCCTTTCCTTTCCTTGAATTTCCTTAAATTTCCTTGCCTTGCCTTGCCATTTTTTTGAATTTCCCTGAATTTCCTTGAATTTCCTTGAATTTTCTTGAATTTCCTTTAATTGCCTTGCCATTTCCTTGAATTTCCTTAAATGTCCTTGAATTTCCTTGAATTTCATTGTATTTCCTTGCCTTGCCTGCCAATTCCTTGAATTTCCTTGAATTTCCTTGATTTTCCTTGAATATTTCTGAATTTTCTTGAATTTTTCTGAATTTCCTTGAATTTCCTTGAATTTCCATGAATTTTTTTATTTCCTTGAATTTCCTTGCATTTCTTTCAATTTCCTTGACTATCCTTGCATTTCCTTGAATTTCTTTGAATTTCCTTGTATTTCCTTCCATTTCCTTGAATTTCCTTGAATTTCCTTGCCATTTCCTTGAATTTCCTTGAATTCCCTTGAATTTCCTTGCCATTTCCTTGAATTTCCTTGAATTTCCTCGAATTTCCTTGCCATTTCCTTGAATTTTCTTTCCTGGCCTTCCATTTCCTTGAATTTCTTTGAATTGCCTTGCCATTTCCTTGAATTTCCTTGAATTTCCTTGCCATTTCCTTGAAATTCCTTGGATTTCCTTGCCATTTCTTTGAATTTCCTTGAATTTCCTTGACATTTCTTTGAATTTCCTTGAATTTTCTTGCCATTTCCTTAAATATACTTGCATTTCCTTGCCATTTCCTTGAATTTCCTTGAATTTCCTTGTCATTTCTTTGAAGTTCCTTGAATTTTCTTGCCATTTCCTTGAATTTCCTTTATTTTTCTTTGAATTTCCTTGCCATTTCCTTCAATTACCTTTAATTTCCTTGCCATTGCCTTGAATTTCCTTTAATTTTCTTTGAATTTCCTTGCCATTTCCTTGAATTTATTTGAATTTCCTTCCCATTTCCTTGAATTTCCTTGAAATTCCTTGAATTTCCTTGCCATTTCCTTGAATTTCCTTGAATTTCCTTGCCATTTCCTTGAATTTCCTTGAATTTATTTAAATTTCCTTGAATTTCCTTGACTTTTCTTGAATTTTCTTTCCTTGCCTTGCCATATCCTTTCCTTTCCTTGAATTTTCTTGAATTTCCTTTCCTTGCTTTGCCATTTCCTTGAATTTCTTTCCTTTTCTTGAATTTCCCTGAATTTCCTTGAATTTCCTTGAATTTCCTTGAATTTTCTTTCCTTGCCTTTCCATTTCCTTTCCTTTCCTTGAATTTTCTTGAATTTCCTTTCCTTGCTTTGCCATTTCCTTGAATTTCCTTTCCTTTTCTTGAATTTCCTTGAATATCTGTTAATTTCCTTGAACTTCCTTGAATTTCCCTGAATTTCCTGGAATTTCCTTGAATTTCCTTGCCATTTCCTTGAGTTTCTATGAATTGCCTTGAATTATTTTTCCTTGCCTTGACATTTCCTTGAATGTCCTTGAATTTCCTTGAATTTCCTTTGCTTGCTTCGCCATTTACTTGAATTTCCTTTAATTTCCTTGAATATCCTTTCATTGCCTTGCCATTTCCTTGAATTTCCTTGAATTTTCTTGCCATTTCCTTGAATTTCCTTTATTTTTCTTTGAATTTCCTTGCCATTTCCTTGAATTTATTTGAATTTCCTTCCCATTTCCTTGAATTTCCTTGAAATTCCTTGAATTTCCTTGCCATTTCCTTGAATTTCCTTGAATTTCCTTGCCATTTCCTTGAATTTCCTTGAATTTCCTTGAATTTATTTAAATTTCCTTGAATTTCCTTGAATTTTCTTGAATTTTCTTTCCTTGCCTTGCCATATCCTTTCCTTTCCTTGAATTTTCTTGAATTTCCTTTCCTTGCTTTGCCATTTCCTTGAATTTCCTTTCCTTTTCTGAATTTCCCTGAATTTCCTTGAATTTCCTTGAATTTTCTTTCCTTGCCTTTCCATTTCCTTTCCTTTCCTTGAATTTTCTTGAATTTCCTTTCCTTGCTTTGCCATTTCCTTGAATTTCCTTTCCTTTTCTTGAATTTCCTTGAATATCTGTTAATTTCCTTGAATTTCCTTGAATTTCCTTGAATTTCCTTGAATTTACTTGAATTCCCTTGAATTTCCTTGAATTTTCTTGCATTTTCTTTCCTTGCCTTGCCATTTCCTTTCCTTTCCTTGAATTTCCTTTCCTTGCTTTGCCATTTCCTTGAATTTCCTTTCCTTTTCTTGAATTTCCTTGAATTTCCTTGAATTTCCTTGAATTTCCTTGGATTTCCTTCAATTTCCTTGAGTTTTCTTGAATTTTCTTTCCTTGCCTTGCCATTTCCTTTCCTTTCTTTGAATTTCCTTGAATTTCCTTTCCTTGCTTTACCATTTCCTTGAATTTCCTTTCCTTTTCTTGAATTTCCTTGAATATCTGTTAATTTCCTTGAACTTCCTTGAATTTCCTGGAATTTCCTTGAATTTCCTTGCCTTACCTTGCCATTTCCTTGAAGTTCCTTTCCTTGCCTTGCCATTTCCTTGAGTTTCCTTGAATTGCCTTGAATTATTTTTCCTTGCCTTGCCATTTCCTTGAATTTCCTTGAATTTCCTTTCCTTGATTTGCCATTTCCTTGAATTTCCTTGAATTTCTTTGAAATTCCTTTCCTTGTCTTGCCATTTCATTGAATTTCCTTGAATTTCTTTGAAATTCCTTGCCTTGCCTTGCCATTTCCTTGAATTTCTTTTCCTTTCCTTGAATTTCCTATAATTTCTGTTAATTTCCTTGAATTTTCTTTCCTTGCCTTGCCATTTCCTTGCCATTTCCTTGAATTTCCTTGAATTTTGTTTCCTTGCCTTGCCATTTCCTTTCCTTTCCTTGAATTTCCTTAAATTTCCTTGCCTTGCCTTGCCATTTTTTTGAATTTCCCTGAATTTCCTTGAATTTCCTTGAATTTTCTTGAATTTCCTTTAATTGCCTTGCCATTTCCTTGAATTTCCTTAAATGTCCTTGAATTTCCTTGAATTTCATTGTATTTCCTTGCCTTGCCTGCCAATTCCTTGAATTTCCTTGAATTTCCTTGATTTTCCTTGAATATTTCTGAATTTTCTTGAATTTTTCTGAATTTCCTTGAATTTCCTTGAATTTCCATGAATTTTTTTATTTCCTTGAATTTCCTTGCATTTCTTTCAATTTCCTTGACTATCCTTGCATTTCCTTGAATTTCTTTGAATTTCCTTGTATTTCCTTCCATTTCCTTGAATTTCCTTGAATTTCCTTGCCATTTCCTTGAATTTCCTTGAATTCCCTTGAATTTCCTTGCCATTTCCTTGAATTTCCTTGAATTTCCTCGAATTTCCTTGCCATTTCCTTGAATTTTCTTTCCTGGCCTTCCATTTCCTTGAATTTCTTTGAATTGCCTTGCCATTTCCTTGAATTTCCTTGAATTTCCTTGCCATTTCCTTGAAATTCCTTGGATTTCCTTGCCATTTCTTTGAATTTCCTTGAATTTCCTTGACATTTCTTTGAATTTCCTTGAATTTTCTTGCCATTTCCTTAAATATACTTGCATTTCCTTGCCATTTCCTTGAATTTCCTTGAATTTCCTTGTCATTTCTTTGAAGTTCCTTGAATTTTCTTGCCATTTCCTTGAATTTCCTTTATTTTTCTTTGAATTTCCTTGCCATTTCCTTCAATTACCTTTAATTTCCTTGCCATTGCCTTGAATTTCCTTTAATTTTCTTTGAATTTCCTTGCCATTTCCTTGAATTTATTTGAATTTCCTTCCCATTTCCTTGAATTTCCTTGAAATTCCTTGAATTTCCTTGCCATTTCCTTGAATTTCCTTGAATTTCCTTGCCATTTCCTTGAATTTCCTTGAATTTATTTAAATTTCCTTGAATTTCCTTGAATTTTCTTGAATTTTCTTTCCTTGCCTTGCCATATCCTTTCCTTTCCTTGAATTTTCTTGAATTTCCTTTCCTTGCTTTGCCATTTCCTTGAATTTCTTTCCTTTTCTTGAATTTCCCTGAATTTCCTTGAATTTCCTTGAATTTCCTTGAATTTTCTTTCCTTGCCTTTCCATTTCCTTTCCTTTCCTTGAATTTTCTTGAATTTCCTTTCCTTGCTTTGCCATTTCCTTGAATTTCCTTTCCTTTTCTTGAATTTCCTTGAATATCTGTTAATTTCCTTGAACTTCCTTGAATTTCCCTGAATTTCCTGGAATTTCCTTGAATTTCCTTGCCATTTCCTTGAGTTTCTATGAATTGCCTTGAATTATTTTTCCTTGCCTTGCCATTTCCTTGAATGTCCTTGAATTTCCTTGAATTTCCTTTGCTTGCTTCGCCATTTACTTGAATTTCCTTTAATTTCCTTGAATATCCTTTCATTGCCTTGCCATTTCCTTGAATTTCCTTGAATTTTCTTGCCATTTCCTTGAATTTCCTTTATTTTTCTTTGAATTTCCTTGCCATTTCCTTGAATTTATTTGAATTTCCTTCCCATTTCCTTGAATTTCCTTGAAATTCCTTGAATTTCCTTGCCATTTCCTTGAATTTCCTTGAATTTCCTTGCCATTTCCTTGAATTTCCTTGAATTTCCTTGAATTTATTTAAATTTCCTTGAATTTCCTTGAATTTTCTTGAATTTTCTTTCCTTGCCTTGCCATATCCTTTCCTTTCCTTGAATTTTCTTGAATTTCCTTTCCTTGCTTTGCCATTTCCTTGAATTTCCTTTCCTTTTCTGAATTTCCCTGAATTTCCTTGAATTTCCTTGAATTTTCTTTCCTTGCCTTTCCATTTCCTTTCCTTTCCTTGAATTTTCTTGAATTTCCTTTCCTTGCTTTGCCATTTCCTTGAATTTCCTTTCCTTTTCTTGAATTTCCTTGAATATCTGTTAATTTCCTTGAATTTCCTTGAATTTCCTTGAATTTCCTTGAATTTACTTGAATTCCCTTGAATTTCCTTGAATTTTCTTGCATTTTCTTTCCTTGCCTTGCCATTTCCTTTCCTTTCCTTGAATTTCCTTTCCTTGCTTTGCCATTTCCTTGAATTTCCTTTCCTTTTCTTGAATTTCCTTGAATTTCCTTGAATTTCCTTGAATTTCCTTGGATTTCCTTCAATTTCCTTGAATTTTCTTGAATTTTCTTTCCTTGCCTTGCCATTTCCTTTCCTTTCTTTGAATTTCCTTGAATTTCCTTTCCTTGCTTTACCATTTCCTTGAATTTCCTTTCCTTTTCTTGAATTTCCTTGAATATCTGTTAATTTCCTTGAACTTCCTTGAATTTCCTGGAATTTCCTTGAATTTCCTTGCCTTACCTTGCCATTTCCTTGAAGTTCCTTTCCTTGCCTTGCCATTTCCTTGAGTTTCCTTGAATTGCCTTGAATTATTTTTCCTTGCCTTGCCATTTCCTTGAATTTCCTTGAATTTCCTTTCCTTGATTTGCCATTTCCTTGAATTTCCTTGAATTTCTTTGAAATTCCTTTCCTTGTCTTGCCATTTCATTGAATTTCCTTGAATTTCTTTGAAATTCCTTTCCTTGCCTTGCCATTTCCTTGAATTTCTTTTCCTTTCCTTGAATTTCCTATAATTTCTGTTAATTTCCTTGAATTTTCTTTCCTTGCCTTGCCATTTCCTTGCCATTTCCTTGAATTTCCTTGAATTTTGTTTCCTTGCCTTGCCATTTCCTTTCCTTTCCTTGAATTTCCTTTCCTTGCTTTGCCATTTCCTTGAATTTCCTTTCCTTTTCTTGAATTTCCTTTAATTTCCTTGAATTTCCTTGGATTTCCTTCAATTTCCTTGAATTTTCTTGAATTTTCTTTCCTTGCCTTGCCATTTCCTTTCCTTTCTTTGAATTTCCTTGAATTTCCTTTCCTTGCTTTACCATTTCCTTGAATTTCCTTTCCTTTTCTTGAATTTCCTTGAATATCTGTTAATTTCCTTGAACTTCCTTGAATTTCCTGGAATTTCCTTGAATTTCCTTGCCTTACCTTGCCATTTCCTTGAAGTTCCTTTCCTTGCCTTGCCATTTCCTTGAGTTTCCTTGAATTGCCTTGAATTATTTTTCCTTGCCTTGCCATTTCCTTGAATTTCCTTGAATTTCCTTTCCTTGATTTGCCATTTCCTTGAATTTCCTTGAATTTCTTTGAAATTCCTTTCCTTGTCTTGCCATTTCATTGAATTTCCTTGAATTTCTTTGAAATTCCTTTCCTTGCCTTGCCATTTCCTTGAATTTCTTTTCCTTTCCTTGAATTTCCTATAATTTCTGTTAATTTCCTTGAATTTTCTTTCCTTGCCTTGCCATTTCCTTGCCATTTCCTTGAATTTCCTTGAATTTTGTTTCCTTGCCTTGCCATTTCCTTTCCTTTCCTTGAATTTCCTTAAATTTCCTTGCCTTGCCTTGCCATTTTTTTGAATTTCCTTGAATTTCCTTGAATTTCCTTGAATTTTCTTGAATTTCCTTTAATTGCCTTGCCATTTCCTTGAATTTCCCTGAATTTCCTTGAATTTCCTTGAATTTTCTTTCCTTGCCTTGCCATTTCCTTTCCTTTCCTTGAATTTCCTTGAATTTCCTATCCTTACTTTGCCATCTCCCTGAATTTTCTTTCCTTTTCTTGAATTTCCTTGAATATCTGTTAATTTCCTTGAACTTCCTTGAATTTCCTGGAATTTCCTTGAATTTCCTTGCCTTGCCTTGCCATTTCCTTGAAGTTCCTTTCCATGCCTTGCCATTTCCTTGAGTTTCCTTGAATTGCCTTGAATTATTTTTCCTTGCCTTGCCATTTCCTTGAATTTCCTTTAATTTCCTTGAATTTCCTTTCCTCGCCTTGCCATTTACTTGAATTTCCTTGAATATCCTTTCATTGCCTTGCCATTTCCTTGAATTTCCTTGAATTTCCTTGAATTTCCATGAATTTCCTGGAATCTCCTTGACTTGACTTGCCATTTCCTTTCCTTTCCTTGAATTTCCTTGAATTTCCATTAATTTCCTTGAATTTGTTTTCCTTGCCTTATCATTTCCTTGAATTTCCTTGAATTTCCTTGAAATTCCTTGAATTTCCTTGAATTTCCCTTCCTTGTCTTGCCATTTCATTGAATTTCCTTGAATTTCTTTGAAATTCCTTTCCTTGCCTTGCCATTTCCTTGCCATTTCCTTGAATTTTGTTTCCTTGCCTTGCGATTTTCTTTCCTTTCCTTGAATTTCCTTAAATTTCCTTGCCTTGCCTTGCCATTTTTTTGAATTTCCTTGAATTTCCTTGAATTTCCTTGAATTTCCTTGAATTTCCTTCAATTTCCTTCAATTTCCTTCAATTTCCTTCAATTTCCTTGAATTTCCTTGAATTTTCTTGAATTTCCTTTAATTGCCTTGCCATTTCCTTGAATTTCCTTAAATGTCCTTGAATTTCCTTGAATTTCATTGAATTTCCTTGACTTTCCTTTCCTTGCCTTGCTATTTCCTTGAAGTTCCTTAAATTTCCTTGAATTTCCTTGCCTTGCCTGCCAATTCCTTGAATTTCCTTGAATTTCCTTGAATTTCCTTGAATTTTTCTGGATTTCCTTGAATTTCCTTGAATTTCCATGAATTTTTTTATTTCCTTGAATTTCCTTGAATTTCCCTCAATTTCATTGAATATCCTTGCATTTCCTTGAATTTCTTTGAATTTCCTTGTATTTCCTTCCATTTCCTTGAATTTCCTTGAATTTCCTTGCCATTTCCTTGAATTCCCTTGAATTTCCTTGCCATTTCCTTGCCATTTCCTTGAATTTTCTTTCCTGGCCTTCCATTTCCTTGAATTTCTTTGAATTTCCTTGCCATTTCCTTGAAATTTTTTGGATTTCCTTGCCATTTCTTTGAATTTCCTTGCATTTTCTTTGAATTTCCTTGCCATTTCTCTGAATTTCCTTGTATTTCCTGGAATTTCCTTACCATTTCCTTGAATTTCTTTGAATTTCCTTGCTATTTCCTTGAATTTCCTTGCCTTGCCTTGCCATATCCTTGAATTTCCTTGAATTTCCTTGCCATTTCCTTGAATTTCCTTCAATTTCCTTGCCATTTCCTTGAATTTCCTTCAATTTCCTTGAATTTCCTTGAATTTCCTTGCCATTTCCTTGAATATCCTTCAATTTCCTTGCCAGTTCCTTGAATTTCGTTGAATTTCCTTGAATTTCCTTGCCTTGCCTTGCCATTTCCCTCAATTTTCTTGCCAGTTCCTTGAATTTCCTTGAATATCCTTTCATTGCCTTGCCATTTCCTTGAATTTCCTTGAATTTCCTTGAATTTCCTTGAATTTCCTTTTCTTTGCCTTGCCATTTCCTTGAATTTCCTTGAATTTCCTGGAATCTCCTTGACTTGACTTGCCATTTCCTTTCCTTTCCTTGAATTTCCTTGAATTTCCATTAATTTCCTTGAGTTTGTTTTCCTTGCCTTATCATTTACTTGAATTTCCTTGTATTTCCATTAATTTCCTCGAATTTCCTTTCCTTGCCTTTCCTATTCCTTGAATTTCCTTGAATTTCCTTGAATTTCTTTCTTTCCCGTTTCCTTGAATTTCCTTCAATTTCCTTGAATTTCCTTGAATTTCCTTGAAATTCCTTGAATTTCCTTGAATTTCCTTTCCTTGATGTGCCATTTCATTGAATTTCCTTGAATTTCTTTGAAATTCCTTTCCTTGCCTTGCCATTTCCTTGAATTTCTTTTCCTTTCCTTGAATTTCCTATAATTTCTGTTAATTTCCTTGAATTTTCTTTCCTTGCCTTGCCATTTCCTTGAATTTCCTTGAATTTTGTTTCCTTGCCTTGCCATTTCCTTTCCTTTCCTTGAATTTCCTTAAATTTCCTTGCCTTGCCTTGCCATTTTTTTGAATTTCCTTGAATTTCCTTGAATTTCCTTGAATTTCCTTGAATTTTCTTGAATTTCCTTTAATTGCCTTGCCATTTCCTTGAATTTCCTTAAATGTCCTTGAATTTCCTTGAATTTCATTGTATTTCCTTGCCTTGCCTGCCAATTCCTTGAATTTCCTTGAATTTCCTTGATTTTCCTTGAATATTTCTGAATTTTCTTGAATTTTTCTGAATTTTCTTGAATTTCCTTGAATTTCCATGAATTTCCATGAATTTTTTTATTTCCTTGAATTTCCTTGCATTTCCTTCAATTTCCTTGACTATCCTTGCATTTCCTTGAATTTCTTTGAATTTCCTTGTATTTCCTTCCATTTCCTTGAATTTCCTTGAATTTCCTTGCCATTTCCTTGAATTTCCTTGAATTCCCTTGCCATTTCCTTGAATTTCCTTGAATTTCCTTGAATTTCCTTGCCATTTCCTTGAATTTTCTTTCCTGGCCTTCCATTTCCTTGAATTTCTTTGAATTGCCTTGCCATTTCCTTGAATTTCCTTGAATTTCCTTGTCATTTCCTTGAAATTCCTTGGATTTCCTTGCCATTTCTTTGAATTTCCTTGAATTTCCTTGCCATTTCCTTGAATTTCCTTGAATTTCCTTGCCTTGTCTTGCCATATCCTTGAATTTCCTTGAATTTCCTTGCCATTTCCTTGAATTTCCTTGAATTTCCTTGCCATTTCCTTGAATTTCCTTCAATTTCCTTGCCATTTCCTTGAATTTCCTTCAATTTCCTTGAATTTCCTTGCCATTTCCTTGAATTTCCTTCAATTTCCTTGCCATTTCCTTGAATTTCCTTCAATTTCCTTGAATTTCCTTGATATTTCCTTGAATTTCCTTGAATTTCCTTGTTTTTCCTTGAATTTTCTTGAATTTTCTTTCCTTGCCTTGCCATTTCCTTTCCTTTCCTTGAATTTCCTTGAATTTCCTATCCTTACTTTGCCATCTCCCTGAATTTTCTTTCCTTTTCTTGAATTTCGTTGAATATCTGTTAATTTCCTTGAACTTCCTTGAATTTCCTGGAATTTCCTTGAATTTCCTTGCCTTGCCTTGCCATTTCCTTGAAGTTCCTTTCCGTGCCTTGCCATTTCCTTGAGTTTCCTTGAATTGCCTTGAATTATTTTTCCTTGCCTTGCCATTTCCTTGAATTTCCTTTAATTTCCTTGAATTTCCTTTCCTCGCCTTGCCATTTACTTGAATTTCCTTGAATATCCTTTCATTGCCTTGCCATTTCCTTGAATTTCCTTGAATTTCCTTGAATTTCCTTGAATTTCCTTTTCTTTGCCTTGCCATTTCCTTGAATTTCCTTGAATTTCCTTGAATTTCCATGAATTTCCTGGAATCTCCTTGACTTGACTTGCCATTTCCTTTCCTTTCCTAGAATTTCCTTGAATTTCCATTAATTTCCTTGAATTTGTTTTCCTTGCCTTATCATTTTTATTGAATTTCCTTGAATTTCCTTGAATTTCCTTGAATTTCCTTGAAATTCCTTGAATTTCCTTGAATTTCCCTTCCTTGATTTGCCATTTCCTTGAATTTCCTTGAATTTCTTTGAAATTCCTTTCCTTGTCTTGCCATTTCATTGAATTTCCTTGAATTTCTTTGAAATTCCTTTCCTTGCCTTGCCATTTCCTTGAATTTCTTTTCCTTTCCTTGAATTTCCTATAATTTCTGTTAATTTCCTTGAATTTTCTTTCCTTGCCTTGCCATTTCCTTGCCATTTCCTTGAATTTCCTTGAATTTTGTTTCCTTGCCTTGCCATTTCCTTTCCTTTCCTTGAATTTCCTTAAATTTCCTTGCCTTGCCTTGCCATTTTTTTGAATTTCCTTGAATTTCCTTGAATTTCCTTGAATTTCCTTCAATTTCCTTCAATTTCCTTCAATTTCCTTCAATTTCCTTGAATTTCCTTGAATTTTCTTGAATTTCCTTTAATTGCCTTGCCATTTCCTTGAATTTCCTTAAATGTCCTTGAATTTCCTTGAATTTCCTTGCCTTGCCTTGCTATTTCCTTGAAGTTCCTTAAATTTCCTTGAATTTCCTTGCCTTGCCTGCCAATTCCTTGAATTTCCTTGAATTTCCTTGAATTTCCTTGAATTTTTCTGAATTTCCTTGAATTTCCTTGAATTTCCATGAATTTTTTTATTTCCTTGAATTTCCTTGAATTTCCCTCAATTTCATTGAATATCCTTGCATTTCCTTGAATTTCTTTGAATTTCCTTGTATTTCCTTCCATTTCCTTGAATTTCCTTGAATTTCCTTGCCATTTCCTTGAATTCCCTTGAATTTCCTTGCCATTTCCTTGAATTTCCTTGCCATTTCCTTGCCATTTCCTTGAATTTTCTTTCCTGGCCTTCCATTTCCTTGAATTTCTTTGAATTTCCTTGCCATTACCTTGAATTTCCTTGAATTTCCTTGCCATTTCCTTGAAATTCCTTGGATTTCCTTGCCATTTCTTTGAATTTCCTTGCATTTTCTTTGAATTTCCTTGCCATTTCTCTGAATTTCCTTGTATTTCCTGGAATTTCCTTACCATTTCCTTGAATTTCTTTGAATTTCCTTGCTATTTCCTTGAATTTCCTTGCCTTGCCTTGCCATATCCTTGAATTTCCTTGAATTTCCTTGCCATTTCCTTGAATTTCCTTCAATTTCCTTGCCATTTCCTTGAATTTCCTTCAATTTCCTTGAATTTCCTTGAATTTCCTTGCCATTTCCTTGAATATCCTTCAATTTCCTTGCCAGTTCCTTGAATTTCGTTGAATTTCCTTGAATTTCCTTGCCTTGCCTTGCCATTTCCCTCAATTTTCTTGCCAGTTCCTTGAATTTCCTTGAATATCCTTTCATTGCCTTGCCATTTCCTTGAATTTCCTTGAATTTCCTTGAATTTCCTTGAATTTCCTTTTCTTTGCCTTGCCATTTCCTTGAATTTCCTTGAATTTCCTGGAATCTCCTTGACTTGACTTGCCATTTCCTTTCCTTTCCTTGAATTTCCTTGAATTTCCATTAATTTCCTTGAGTTTGTTTTCCTTGCCTTATCATTTACTTGAATTTCCTTGTATTTCCATTAATTTCCTCGAATTTCCTTTCCTTGCCTTTCCTATTCCTTGAATTTCCTTGAATTTCCTTGAATTTCTTTCTTTCCCGTTTCCTTGAATTTCCTTCAATTTCCTTGAATTTCCTTGAATTTCCTTGAAATTCCTTGAATTTCCTTGAATTTCCTTTCCTTGATGTGCCATTTCATTGAATTTCCTTGAATTTCTTTGAAATTCCTTTCCTTGCCTTGCCATTTCCTTGAATTTCTTTTCCTTTCCTTGAATTTCCTATAATTTCTGTTAATTTCCTTGAATTTTCTTTCCTTGCCTTGCCATTTCCTTGAATTTCCTTGAATTTTGTTTCCTTGCCTTGCCATTTCCTTTCCTTTCCTTGAATTTCCTTAAATTTCCTTGCCTTGCCTTGCCATTTTTTTGAATTTCCTTGAATTTCCTTGAATTTCCTTGAATTTCCTTGAATTTTCTTGAATTTCCTTTAATTGCCTTGCCATTTCCTTGAATTTCCTTAAATGTCCTTGAATTTCCTTGAATTTCATTGTATTTCCTTGCCTTGCCTGCCAATTCCTTGAATTTCCTTGAATTTCCTTGATTTTCCTTGAATATTTCTGAATTTTCTTGAATTTTTCTGAATTTTCTTGAATTTCCTTGAATTTCCATGAATTTCCATGAATTTTTTTATTTCCTTGAATTTCCTTGCATTTCCTTCAATTTCCTTGACTATCCTTGCATTTCCTTGAATTTCTTTGAATTTCCTTGTATTTCCTTCCATTTCCTTGAATTTCCTTGAATTTCCTTGCATTTCCTTGAATTTCCTTGAATTCCCTTGCCATTTCCTTGAATTTCCTTGAATTTCCTTGAATTTCCTTGCCATTTCCTTGAATTTTCTTTCCTGGCCTTCCATTTCCTTGAATTTCTTTGAATTGCCTTGCCATTTCCTTGAATTTCCTTGAATTTCCTTGTCATTTCCTTGAAATTCCTTGGATTTCCTTGCCATTTCTTTGAATTTCCTTGAATTTCCTTGCCATTTCCTTGAATTTCCTTGAATTTCCTTGCCTTGCCTTGCCATATCCTTGAATTTCCTTGAATTTCCTTGCCATTTCCTTGAATTTCCTTGAATTTCCTTGCCATTTCCTTGAATTTCCTTCAATTTCCTTGAATTTCCTTGATATTTCCTTGAATTTCCTTGAATTTCCTTGTTTTTCCTTGAATTTTCTTGAATTTTCTTTCCTTGCCTTGCCATTTCCTTTCCTTTCCTTGAATTTCCTTGAATTTCCTATCCTTACTTTGCCATCTCCCTGAATTTTCTTTCCTTTTCTTGAATTTCCTTGAATATCTGTTAATTTCCTTGAACTTCCTTGAATTTCCTGGAATTTCCTTGAATTTCCTTGCCTTGCCTTGCCATTTCCTTGAAGTTCCTTTCCATGCCTTGCCATTTCCTTGAGTTTCCTTGAATTGCCTTGAATTATTTTTCCTTGCCTTGCCATTTCCTTGAATTTCCTTTAATTTCCTTGAATTTCCTTTCCTCGCCTTGCCATTCACTTGAATTTCCTTGAATATCCTTTCATTGCCTTGCCATTTCCTTGAATTTCCTTGAATTTCCTTGAATTTCCTTGAATTTCCTTTTCTTTGCCTTGCCATTTCCTTGAATTTCCTTGAATTTCCTTGCCATTTCCTTGAAATTCCTTGGATTTCCTTGCCATTTCCTTGAATTTCCTTGAATTTTCTTTGAATTCCCTTGCCATTTCTCTGAATTTCCTTGTATTTCCTGGAATTTCCTTACCATTGCCTTGAATTTCTATGAATTTCCTTGCTATTTCCTTGAATTTCCTTGCCTTGCCTTGCCATTTCCTTGAATTTCCTTCAAGTTCCTTGAATTTCCTTGCCAGTTCCTTGAATTTCGTTGAATTTCCTTGAATTTCCTTGCCTTGCCTTGCCATTTCCTTCAATTTTCTTGCCAGTTCCTTGAATTTCCTTGAATTTCCTTGAATATCCTTGCCATTTCCTTGAATTTCCTTGAATTTCCTTGCCATTCCCTTGAATTTTCTTTTCTTGCCTTCCATTTCCTTGAATTTCCCTCAATTTCCCTGCCATTTCCTTGAATTTCCTTGAATTTCCTTCAATTTCCTTGAGTGTCCTTGAATTTCCTTGAATTTCCTTGAATTTATTTAAATTTCCTTGAATTTTCTTGAATTTTCTTGAATTTTCTTGAATTTACTTGAATTTCCTTGAATTTCCTGGAATTTCCTTGAATTTCCTTGCCTTGCCTTGCCATTTCCTTGAAGTTCCTTTCCTTGCCTTGCCATTTCCTTGAGTTTCCTTGAATTGCCTTGAATTATTTTTCCTTGCCTAGCCATTTCCTTGAATTTCCTTGAATTTCCTTGAATTTCCTTGAATTTCCTTGAAATTCCTTGAATTTCCTTGAATTTCTTTGAAATTCCTTTCCTTGTCTTGCCATTTCATTGAATTTCCTTGAATTTCTTTGAAATTCCTTTCCTTGCCTTGCCATTACCTTGAATTTCTTTTCCTTTCCTTGAATTTCCTATAATTTCTGTTAATTTCCTTGAATTTTCTTTCCTTGCCTTGCCATTTCCTTGCAATTTTCCTTGAATTTCCTTGAATTTAGTTACCTTGCCTTGCCATTTCCTTTCATTTCCTTGAATTTCCTTAAATTTCCTTGCCTTGCCTTGCCATTTTTTTGAATTTCCTTGAATTTCCTTGAATTTCCTTGAATTTCCTTCAATTTCATTGAATATCCTTGCATTTCCTTGAATTTCTTTGAATTTCCTTGTATTTCCTTCCATTTCCTTGAATTTCCTTGAATTTCCTTGCCATTTCCTTGAATTTCCTTGAATTCCCTTGAATTTCCTTGCCATTTCCTTGAATTTCCTTGAATTTCCTTGCCATTTCCTTGAATTTTCTTTCCTGGTCTTCCATTTCCTTGAATTTCTTTGAATTTCCTTGCCATTTTCTTGAATTTTCTTGGATTTCCTTGCCATTTCTTTGAATTTCCTTGAATTTTCTTTGAATTTCCTTGCCATTTCTCTGAATTTCCTTGTATTTCCTGGTATTTCCTTACCATTGCCTTGAATTTCTTTGAATTTCCTTGCTATTTCCTTGAATTTCCTTGCCTTGCCTTGCCATATCCTTTAATTTCCTTGAATTTCCTTGCCATTTCCTTGAATTTCCTTCAATTTCCTTGCCATTTCCTTGAATTTCCGTCAATTTCCTTGAATTTCCTTGCCAGTTCCTTGAATTTCGTTGAATTTCCTTGAATTTCCTTGCCTTGCCTTGCCATTTCCTTTCCTTTTCTTGAATTTCCTTGAATTTTCTTGAATTTCCTTGAATTTCCTTGAATTTACTTGAATTTCCTTGAATTTCCTTGAATTTTCTTGAATTTTATTTCCTTGCCTTCCCATTTCCTTTCCTTTCCTTGAATTTCCTTGAATTTCATTTCCTTGCTTTACCATTTCCTTGAATATCCTTTCCTTTTTTTGAATTTCCTTCAATATCTGTTAATTTCCTTGAACTTCCTTGAATTTCCTGGAATTTCCTTGAATTTCCTTGCCTTGCCTTGTCATTTCCTTGAAGTTCCTTTCCTTGCCTTGCCATTTCCTTGAGTTTCCTTGAATTGCCTTGAATTATTTTTCCTTGCCTTGCCATTTCCTTGAATTTCCTTTAATTTCCTTGAATTTCCTTGAAATTCCTTGAATTTCCTTTCCTTGATTTGCCATTTCCTTGAATTTCCTTGAATTTCTTTGAAATTCCTTTCCTTGTCTTGCCATTTCATTGAATTTCCTTGAATTTCTTTGAAATTCCTTTCCTTGCCTTGCCATTTCCTTGAATTTCTTTTCCTTTCCTTGAATTTCCTATACTTTCTGTTAATTTCCTTGAATTTTCTTTCCTTGCCTTGCCATTTCCTTGCCATTTCCTTGAATTTCCTTGAATTTTGTTTCCTTGCCTTGCCATTTCCTTTCCTTTCCTTGAATTTCCTTAAATTTCCTTGCCTTGCCTTGCCATTTTTTTGAATTTCCTTGAATTTCCTTGAATTTCCTTGAATTTCCTTCAATTTCCTTCAATTTCCTTCAATTTCCTTCAATTTCCTTGAATTTCCTAGAATTTTCTTGAATTTCCTTTAATTGCCTTGCCATTTCCTTGAATTTCCTTAAATGTCCTTGAATTTCCTTGAATTTCCTTGAATTTCCTTGACTTTCCTTGCCTTGCCTTGCTATTTCCTTGAAGTTCCTTAAATTTCCTTGAATTTCCTTGCCTTGCCTGCCAATTCCTTGAATTTCCTTGAATTTCCTTGAATTTTTCTGAATTTTCTTGAATTTCCTTTAATTTCCATGAATTTTTTTATTTCCTTGAATTTCCTTGAATTTCCCTCAATTTCATTGAATATCCTTGCATTTCCTTCAATTTCTTTGAATTTCCTTGTATTTCCTTCCATTTCCTTGAATTTCCTTGAATTTCCTTGCCATTTCCTTGAATTTCCATGAATTCCCTTTTATTTCCTTGCCATTTCCTTGAATTTCCTTTAATTTCCTTGAATTTCCTTGCCATTTCCTTGAATTATCTTTCCTGGTCTTCCATTTCCTTGAATTTCTTTGAATTGCCTTGCCATTTCCTTGAATTTCCTTGAATTTCCTTGCCATTTCCTTGAAATTCCTTGGATTTCCTTGCCATTTCTTTGAATTTCCTTGAATTTTCTTTGAATTTCCTTGCCATTTCTCTGAATTTCCTTGTATTTCCTGGAATTTCCTTACCATTGCCTTGAATTTCTTTGAATTTCCTTGCTATTTCCTTGAATTTCCTTGCCTTGCCTTGCCATATCCTTGAATTTCCTTGAATTTCCTTGCCATTTCCTTGAATTTCCTTCAATTTCCTTGAATTTCCTTGCCAGTTCCTTGAATTTCGTTGAATTTCCTTGAATTTCCTTGCCTTGCCTTGCCATTTCCTTCAATTTTCTTGCCAGTTCCTTGAATTTCCTTGAATTTCCTTGAATATCCTTGCCATTTCCTTGAATTTCCTTGAATTTCCTTGATTTTCCTTGCCATTCCCTTGAATTTTCTTTACTTGCCTTCCATTTCCTTGAATTTCCCTCAATTTCCCTGCCATTTCCTTGAATTTCCTTGAATTTCCTTCAATTTCCTTGAATTTCCTTGAATTTCCTTGAATTTCCTTGAATTTATTTAAATTTATTTAAATTTCCTTGAATTTTCTTGAATTTTCTTGAATTTTCTTGAATTTACTTGAACTTCCTTGAATTTCCTGGAATTTCCTTGAATTTCCTTGCCTTGCCTTGCCATTTCCTTGACTTTCCTTGAATTGCCTTGAATTATTTTTCCTTGCCTTGCCATTTCCTTGAGTTTCCTTGAATTGCCTTGAATTATTTTTCCTTGCCTTGCCATTTCCTTGAATTTCCTTGAATTTCCTTGAATTTCCTTGAAATTCCTTGAATTTCCTTGAATTTCTTTGAAATTCCTTTCCTTGCCTTGCCATTACCTTGAATTTCTTTTCCTTTCCTTGAATTTCCTATAATTTCTGTTAATTTCCTTGAATTTTCTTTCCTTGCCTTGCCATTTCCTTGCAATTTTCCTTGAATTTCCTTGAATTTCGTTTCCTTGCCTTGCCATTTCCTTTCCTTTCCTTGAATTTCCTTGAATTTCCTTGACTTTCCATGAATTTTTTTATTTCCTTGAATTTCCTTGAATTTCCTTCAATTTCATTGAATATCCTTGCATTTCCTTGAATTTCTTTGAATTTCCTTGTATTTCCTTCCATTTCCTTTAATTTCCTTGAATTCCCTTGAATTTCCATGCCATTTCCTTGAATTTCTTTGAATTTCCTTGCCATTTCCTTGAATTTCCCCCTCCCAAATCCCTGCCCCTCCCATGTCCGCAGTCCCCTCTCATGTCCCCAGTCCCCTCCCAGGTCCCTGCCCCTTCCATGTTCCCTGTCCCCTCCCCAGTCCCTGCCCCTCCCATGTCCCCAGTCCCCTCCCAAGTCCCCAGTCTCCTCCCAAGTACCTGCCCCTCCCATGTTCCCAGTCCCCTCCCCAGTCCCTGCCCCTCCCATGTCCACAGTCCCCTCCCCAGTCCCTGCCCCTCCCATTTCCCCAGTCCCCGCCCAACTGCCTGCCCCTCCCAAGTCCCTCGTCCCCTCCCATGTACCCAGTCCCCTCCCAAGTCCCTGCCCCTCCCATGTCCACAGTCCCCTCCCAAGTCACTGCCCCTCCCATGTCCCCAGTCCCCTCCCAACTGCCTGCCCCTCCCATGTCCCTGGCCCTCCCAGGTCCCTAGTCCCCTCCCATGTCCCCAGTCCCTTCCCATGTCCACAGTCCCCTCCCAAGTCCCTGCCCCTCCCATGTCCCCAGTCCCCTCCCAACTGCCTGCCCCTCCCAAGTCCCTGGCCCTCCCAAGTCCCTAGTCCCCTCCCATGTCCCCAGTCCCTTCCCAAGTCCCTGCCCCTCCAAGGTCCCAAGTCCCCTCCCAAGTCCCTGCGCCTCCCATGTCCCCAGTCCCCTCCCAGTCCCTCCCCCTCCCATGTCCCCAGTCCCCTCCCAACTGCCTGCCCCTCCCAAGTCCCTGGCCCTCCCAAGTCCCTAGTCCCCTCCCATGTCCCCACTCCCTTCCCAAGTCCCTGCCCCTCCCATGTTCCCAGTCCCCTCCCAAGTCCCTGCGCCTCCCATGTCCCCAGTCCCCTCCCCAGTCCCTGCCCCTCCCATGTCCCCTCCCCAGTCCCTGCCCCTCCAAAGTCCCTGCCCCTCCCATGTCCCCAGTCCCCTCCCCAGTCCCTGCCCCTCCAAAGTCCCTGCCCCTCCCATGTCCCCAGTCCCCTCCCAAGTCCCTGCCCCGCCCATGTTCCCAGTCCCCTCCCCAGTCCCTGCCCCTCCTATGTCCCCAGTCCCTTCCCATGTCCCCAGTCCCCTCCCAAGTCCCTGCCCCGCCCATGTTCCCAGTCCTCTCCCCAGTCCCTGCCCCTCCTATGTCCCCAGTCCCTTCCCATGTCCCCAGTCCCCTCCCAAGTCCCTGCCCCTCCCATGTTCCCAGTCCCCTCCCCAGTCCCTGCCCCTCCCATGTCCCCTCCCCAGTCCCTGCCCCTCCAAAGTCCCTGCCCCTCCCATGTCCCCAGTCCCCTCCCATTTCCCCACTCCCCTCCCAAGTCCCTGCCCCTCCCATGTTCCCAGTCCCCGCCCCAGTCCCTGCCCCTCCCATGTCCCCTCGCCAGTCCCTGCCCCTCCCAAATCCCTGCCCCTTCCATGTCCGCAGTCCCCTCCCATGTCCCCAGTACCCTCCCAGGTCTCTGCCCCTCCCACGTTCCCTGTCCCCTCCCCAGTCCCTGCCCCTCCCATGTCCCCAGTCCCCTCCCAACTGCCTGCCCCTCCCAAGTCCCTGCCCCTCCCATGTCCCCATTCCCCTCCCAGGTCCCTGCTCCTCCCATGTTCCCTGTCCCCTCCCCAGTCCCTGCCCCTCCCATGTCCCCAATCCCCTCCCAACTGCCTGCCCCTCCCAAGTCCCTGCCCCTCCCAACTCCCTGCCCCTCCCGTGTCCCCAGTCCCCTCCAGTCCCTTCCCCTCCCAAGTCCCTGACCCTCCCATTTCACCAGTCCCCTCCCCAGTCCCTGCCCCTCCCAAGTCCCCAGTGCCCTCCCAATTCCCTGACCCTCCCATGTCCCCAATCCCCTCCAAAGACCCTGCCCCTCCCAAGTCCCTGCCCCTCCCAGGTCCCAAGTCCCCTTCCAAGTTTCTGCCCCTCCCAAGTCCCTGGCCCTCCCAAGTCCCTAGTCCCTTCCCATGTCCCCAGTCCCCTCCCAAGTCCCTGCCCCTCCCATGTCCCCAGTCTCCTCCCAACTGCCTGCCCCTCCCACGTCCCTGCCACCCCCATGTCCCCAGTCCCCTCCCAGGTCCCTACCCCTCCCATATTCCCTGTCCCCTTCCCAGTCCCTGCCACTCCCATGTCCCCAGTCCCCTCCCAACTGCCTGCCCCTCCCAAGTCCCTGCCACCCCCATTTCCCCAGTCCCCTCCCCAGTCCCTGCCCCTCCCAAGTCCCCAGTACCCTCCCAATTCCCCAGTCTCCTCCCAAGTCCCTGCCCCTCCCATGTTCCCAGTCCCCTCCCCAGTCCCTGCCTCTCCAGTGTCCATAGTCCCCTTCCAAGTCAATGCCCCTCCCGTGTCCCCAGTCCCCTCCCAACTTTCTGCCCCTCCCAAGTCCCTGGCCCTCCCAAGTCCCTAGTCCCTTCCCATGTCCCCAGTCCCCTCCCAACTGCCTACCCCTCCCAAGTCCCTGCCCCTCCCATTTCCCCAGTCCCCTCCCAAGTCCCTGCCCCTCCCAGGTCCCTAGTCCCCTCCCAGTCCCGTCCCCTCCCATGTCCCTAGACCCCTCCCATATCCCCAGTCCCCTCCCCTGTCCCTGCCCCTCCCATGTCCCTAGTCCCCTCCCATGTCCCCACTCCCCTCCCCTGTCCCTGCCCCTCCCATGTCCCCAGTCCCCTCCCATGTCCCCAGTCCCCTCCCAAGTCCCTGACCCTGCCATATTCCCAGTCCCCTCCCCAGTCCCTGCCCCTCCCATGTCCCCAGTCCCCTCCCCACTACCTCCCCCTCCAATGTCCACAGTCCCCTCCCAAGTCACTGCCCCTCCCATGTTCCCAGTCCCCTCCCCAGTCCCTGCTTCTCCCATGTCCACAGTCCCCTCCCAAGTCCCTGCCCCTCCCATGTCCCCAGTCCCCTCCCAACTGCCTGCCCCTCCCAAGTCCCTGGCCCTCCCAAGTCCCTAGTCCCCTCCCATGTCCCCAGTCCCTTCCCAAGTCCCTGCCCCTCCAAGGTCCCAAGTCCCCTCCCAAGTCCCTGCGCCTCCCATGTCCCCAGTCCCCTCCCAAGTCCCTGCCCCTCCCATGTTCCCAGTCCCCGCCCCAGTCCCTGCCCCTCCCATGTCCCCTCGCCAGTCCCTGCCCCTCCCAAATCCCTGCCCCTTCCATGTCCGCAGTCCCCTCCCATGTCCCCAGTCCCCTCCCAGGTCTCTGCCCCTCCCACGTTCCCTGTCCCCTCCCCAGTCCCTGCCCCTCCCATGTCCCCAGTCCCCTCCCAACTGCCTGCCCCTCCCAAGTCCCTGCCCCTCCCATGTCCCCAGTCCCCTTCCAAGTCCCTGCCCCTCCCATGTCCCCAGTCCCCTCCACAGTCCCTGCCCCTCGCAAATCCCTACCCCTCCCATGTCCCCAGTCCCCTCCCATGTCCCCATTCCCCTCCCAGGTCCCTGCCCCTCCCATGTTCCCTGTCCCCTCCCCAGTCCCTGCCCCTCCCATGTCCCAAATCCCCTCCCAACTGCCTACCCCTCCCAAGTCCCTGCCCCTCCCAACTCCCTGCCCCTCCCGTGTCCCCAGTCCCCTCCCAGTCCCTTCCCCTCCCAAGTCCCTAGTCCCCTCCCATGTCCCCAGTCCCCTCCCCAGTCCCTGCCTCTCCCAAGTCCCTGCCCCTCCCATGTCCCCAGTCCCCTCCCATGTCCCCAGTCCCCTCCCCAGTCCCAGACCCTCCAAAGTCCCTGCCCCTCCCATGTCCCCAGTCCCCTCCCAACTGCCTGCCCCTCCCAAGTCCCTGGTCGTCCCAGGTCCCTAGTCCCCTCCCATGTCCCCAGTCCCTTCCCAAGTCCCTGCCCCTCCCATGTTCCCAGTCCCCTCCCCAGTCCCTGCCCCTCCCATGTCCACAGTCCTCCCCCAAGTCCCTGCCCCTCCCATGACCCCAGTCCCCTCCCCAGTCCCTGCCCCTCCCCAGTCCCTGCCCTCCCATGTCCCCAATCCCCTCCCATTTCCCCATTCCCCTCCAAAGTCCCTGCCCCTCCCATGTGACCTGTCCCCTCCCCAGTCCCTGCCCCTCCCATGTCCCCAGTAACCTCCCAAGTCCCTCACCCTCCCATGTCCCCAGTCCCCTCCCATGTCCCCGCCCCTCCCATGTCCCCAGTCCCCTCTCCAGTCCCTACCCCCCCCAAGTCCCTGCCCCTCCCATGTCCCCAGTCCCCTCCCATATTCCCAGTCCCCTCCCCAGTCCCTGACCCTCCCATGTCCACAGTCCCCTCCAAGGTCCCTGCCCCTCCTATGTCCCCAGTCCCCTCCCAACTGCCTGCCCCTCCCATGTCCCTGGCCCTCCCAAGTCCCTAGTCCCTTCCCATGTCCCCAGTCCTCTCCCCAGTCCCTGCCCCTCCCATGTCCCCAGTCCCCTCCCCAGTCTCTCCCCCTCCCAAATCCCTGCCCCTCCCATGTACGCAGTCCCCTCCCATGTCCCCAGTCCCCTCCCAGGTCTCTTCCCCTCCCATGTTCCCTGTCCCCTCCCCAGTCCCTGCCCCTCCCATGTCCCCAGTCCCCTCCCAACTGCCTGCCCCTCCCAAGTCCCTGCCCCTCCCATTTCCCCAGCCCCCTCCCCAGTCCCTGCCCCTCCCATGTTCCCAGTCCCCTCCCCAGTCCCTGCCCCTCCCATGTCCCCAGTCCCCTCCCAAGTCCCCAGTCTCCTCCCAAGTACCTGCCCCTCCCATGTTCCCAGTCCCCTCCCCAGTCCCTGCCCCTCCCATGTCCACAGTCCCCTCCAAAGTCACTGACCCTCCCATGTCCCTGGCCCTCCCAAGTCCCTAGTCCCTTCCCATGTCCCCAGTCCCCTCCCAAGTCCCTGCCCCTCCCATGTCCCCAGTCCCCTCCCAAGTCCATGACCCTGTCATATACCCAGTCCCCTCCCCAGTCCCTGCCCCTCCCATGTTACCAGTCCCCTCCCCAGTCCCTCCCCCTCCCATGTTCCCTGTCCCTTCCCATGTTCCCAGTCCCCTCCCCAGTCCCTGACCCTCCCATGTCCACAGTCCCCTCCCAACTGCCTGCCCCTCCCAAGTCCCTGGTCTTCCCAGGTTCCTAGTCCCCTCCCATGTCCCCAGTCCCTACCCAAGTCCCTGCCCCTCCCAGGTCCCAAGTCCTCTCCCAAGTCCCTGCCCCTCCCATGTTCCCAGTCCCCTCCCCAGTCCCTGCCCCTCCCATGACCCCAGTCCCCTCCCCAGTCCCTGCCCCTCCCCAGTCCCTGCCCTCCCATGTCGCCAGTCCCCTCTCATTTCCCCACTCCCCTCCAAAGTCCCTGCCCCTCCCATGTGACCTGTCCCCTCCCCAGTCCCTGCCCCTCCCATGTCCCCCGTAGACTCCCAAGTCCCTGCCCCTGCCATGTCCCCAGTCCCCTCCCATGTCCCCTGTCCCCTCCCCAGTCCCTGCCACTCCCATGTCCCCAGTCCCCTCCCAACTGCCTGCCCCTCCCAAGTCCCTGCCCCGCCCATGTTCCCAGTGCCCTCCGCAGTCCCTGTCCCTCCCATGTCCCCTCCCCAGTCCCTGCCCCTCCCAAGTCCCTCCCCCTCCCATGTCCCCATTCCCCTGCCAGGTCCCTGCCCCTCCCATGTTCCCTGTCCCCTCCCCAGTCCCTGCCCCTTCCATGTCCCCAGTCCCCTCCCAACTGCCTGCCCCTCCCAAGTCCCTGCCCCTCCCATTTCCCCAGTCCCCTCCCCAGTCCCTGCCCCTCCCAAGTCCCCAGTCCCCTCCCAAGTCCCTGACCCTCCCATGTCCCCAATCCCCTCCAAAGTCCCTGCCCCTCCCAAGTCCCTGCCCCTCCCAGGTCCCAAGTCCTCTCCCAAGTCCCTGCCCCTCCCATGTCCCCAGTCCCCTTGCAAGTCCCTGCCCCTCCCATGTCCCCAGTCCCCTCCCCAGTCCCTGCCCCTCCCAATTCCCTGCCCCTCCCATGCCAGCAGTCCCCTCCCATGTCCCTGCCCCTCCCATGTCCCCAGTCCCCTCCCAGTCCCTTCCCCTCCCAAGTCCCTGCCCCTCCCATTTCCCCAGTCCCCTCCCCAGTCCCTGCCCCTCCCAAGTCCCCAGTCCCCTCCCCAGTCCCTGCCTCTCCCAAGTCCCTGTCCCTCCCATGTTCCCAGTCCCCTCCCCAGTCCCTGCCCCTCCCATGTCCCCAGTCCCCTCCCATTTCCCCACTCCCCTCCCAAGTCCCTGCCCCTCCCATGTTCCCAGTCCCCTCCCCAGTCCCTGCCCCTCCCATGTCCACAGTCTCCCCCCAACAGCCCGCCCCTCCCAAGTCCCTGGCCCTCCCAAGTCCCTGCCCCTCCCATGTCCCCAGTCCCCTCCCAACTGCCTGCCCCTCCAAGTCCCTGGTCGTCCCAGGTCCCTAGTCCCCTCCCATGTCCCCAGTCCCTTCCCAACTGCCTACCCCTCACAAGTCCCTGCCCCTCCCATTTCCCCAGTCCCCTCCCAAGTCCCTGCCCCTCCCAGGTCCCTAGTCCCCTCTCAAGTCCCTGCGCCTCCCATGTCCCCAGTCCCCTCCCCAGTCCCTGCCCCTCCCAAGTCCCTGCCCCTCCCAGGTCCATAGTCCCCTCCCATGTCCCTAGTCCCCTCCCATGTCCCCAGTCCCCTCCCCTATCCCTGCACCTCCCATGTCCCCAGTCCCCTCCCATGTCCCCAGTCCCCTCCCAAGTCCCTGACCCTGCCATATTCCCAGTCCCCTCCCCAGTCCCTGCCCCTCCCATGTTACCAGTCCGCTCCCCAGTCCCTCCCCCTCCCATGTCCACACTCCCCTCCCAAGTCACTGCCCCTCCCATGTTCCCACTTCCCTCCCCAGTCCCTGCTTCTCCCATGTCCACAGTCCCCTCCCAAATCTCTGACCCTCCCATGTCCCCAGTCCCCTCCCAACTGCCTGCCCCTCCCAAGTCCCTGCCCCTCCCATTTCCCCAGTCCCCTCCCAACTGCCTGCCCCTCCCAAGTCCCTGGCCCTCCCAAGTCCCTAGTCCCCTCCCATGTCCCCAGTCCCTTCCCAAGTCCCTGCCCCTCCAAGGTCCCAAGTCCCCTCCCAAGTCCCTGCGCCTCCCATGTCCCCAGTCCCCTCCCCAGTCCCTGCCCCTCCCAAGTCCCTGCCCCTCCCATGTCCCCAGTCCCCTCCCAACTGCCTGCCCCTCCCAATTCCCTGGTCGTCCCAGGTCCCTAGTCCCCTCCCATGTCCCCAGTCCCGTCCCAAGTCCCTGCCCCTCCCAGGTCCCAAGTCCTCTCCCAAGTCCCTGCCCCTCCCATGTTCCCAGTCCCCTCCCCAGTCCCTGCCCCTCCCATGTCCACAGTCCTTCCCCAAGTCCCTGCCCCTCCCATGACCCCAGTCCCCTCCCCAGTCCCTGCCCCTCCCCAGTCCCTGCCCTCCCATGTCCCCAATCCCCTCCCATTTCCCCACTCCCCTTCAAAGTCCCTGCCCCTCCCATGTGACCTGTCCCCTCCCCAGTCCCTGCCCCTCCCATGTCCCCAGTCCCCTCCCATGTTCCCAGTCCCCTCCCCAGTCCCTGCTTCTCCCATATCCACAGTCCCCTCCCAAGTCCCTGCCCCTCCTATGTCCCCAGTCCCCTCCCAACTGCCTGCCCCTCCCATGTCCCTGGCCCTCCCAAGTCACTAGTCCCTTCTCATGTCCCCAGTCCCCTCCCAAGTCCCTGCCCCTCCCATGTCCCCAGTCCTATCCCCAGTCCCTGCCCCTCCCATGTCCCCAGTCCCCTCCCCAGTCCCTCCTGCTCCCAAATCCCTGCCCCTCCCATGTCCGCAGTCCCCTCCCATGTCCCCAGTCCCCTCCCAGGTCTCTACCCCTCCCATGTTCCCTGTCCCCTCCCCAGTCCCTGCCCCTCCCATGTCCCCAGTCCCCTCCCCAGTCCCTGCCTCTCCCACGTCCCTGTCCCTCCCATGTCCCCAGTCCCCTCCCATGTCCGCACTCCCCTCCCAAGTCCCTGCCCCTCTCATGTTCTCAGTCCCCTCCCCAGTCCCTGTCCCTCCCATGTCCCCAGTCCCCTCCCATGTCCGCACTCCCCTCCCAAGTCCCTGCCCCTCTCATGTTCTCAGTCCCCTCCCCAGTCCCTGTCCCTCCCATGTCCACAGTCTCCTCCCAACTGCCCGTCCCTCCCAAGTCCCTGCCTTTCCCATTTCCCCAGTCCCCTTCCAAGTCCCTGCGCCTCCCATGTCCCCAGTCCCCCTCCCCAGTCCCTGCCCCTCCCAAGTCCCTGCCCCTCCCATGTCCCCAGTCCCCTCCCAGTCCCTTCCCCTCCCAAGTCCCTGCCCCTCCCATTTCCCCAGTCCCCTCCCCAGTCCCTGCCCCTCCCAAGTCCCCAGTCCCCTCCCCAGTCCCTGCCTCTCCCAAGTCCCTGTCCCTCCCATGTCCCCAGTCCCCTCCTATGTCCGCAGTCCCCTCCCAAGTCCCTGCCCCTCCCATGTTCCCAGTCCCCTCCCCAGTCCCTGCCCCTCCCATGTCCCCAGTCCCCTCCCATTTCCCCACTCCCCTCCCAAGTCCCTGCCCCTCCCATGTTCCCAGTCCCCTCCCCAGTCCCTGCCCCTCCCATGTCCACAGTCTCCTCCCAACTGCCCGCCCCTCCCAAGTCCCTGGCCCTCCCAAGTCCCTGCCCCTCCCATGTCCCCAGTCCCCTCCCAACTGCCTGCCCTTCCCAAGTCCCTGGTCGTCCCAGGTCCCTAGTCCCCTCCCATGTCCCCAGTCCCTTCCCAACTGCCTACCCCTCACAAGTCCCTGCCCCTCCCATTTCCCCAGTCCCCTCCCAAGTCCCTGCCCCTCCCAGGTCCCTAGTCCCCTCTCAAGTCCCTGCGCCTCCCATGTCCCCAGTCCCCTCCCCAGTCCCTGCCCCTCCCAAGTCCCTGCCCCTCCCAGGTCCCTAGTCCCCTCCCATGTCCCTAGTCCCCTCCCATGTCCCCAGTCCCCTCCCCTATCCCTGCGCCTCCCATGTCCCCAGTCCCCTCCCCAGTCCGTGCCCGTCCCAAGTCCCTGCCCCTCCCATGTCCCCAGTCCCCTCCCAACTGCCTGCCCCTCCCAATTCCCTGGTCGTCCCAGGTCCCTAGTCCCCTCCCATGTCCCCAGTCCCTTCCCAAGTCCCTGCCCCTCCCAGGTCCCAAGTCCTCTCCCAAGTCCCTGCCCCTCCCATGTTCCCAGTCCCCTCCCCAGTCCCTGCCCCTCCCATGTCCACAGTCCTTCCCCAAGTCCCTGCCCCTCCCATGACCCCAGTCCCCTCCCCAGTCCCTGCCCCTCCCCAGTCCCTTCCCTCCCATGTCCCCAATCCCCTCCCATTTCCCCACTCCCCTCCAAAGTCCCTGCCCCTCCCATGTGACCTGTCCCCTCCCCAGTCCCTGCCCCTCCCATGTCCCCAGTCCCCTCCCATGTCCCCAGTCCCCTCCCAAGTCCCTGACCCTGCCATATTCCCAGTCCCCTCCCCAGTCCCTGCCCCTCCCATGTCCACAGTCCCCTCCCAAGTCACTGCCCCTCCCATGTTCCCAGTCCCCTCCCCAGTCCCTGCTTCTCCCATGTCCACAGTCCCCTCCCAAGTCCCTGCCCCTCCTATGTCCCCAGTCCCCTCCCAACTGCCTGCCCCTCCCATGTCCCTGGCCCTCCCAAGTCACTAGTCCCTTCCCATGTCCCCAGTCCCCTCCCAAGTCCCTGCCCCTCCCATGTCCCCAGTCCCTGCCCCTCCCATGTCCGCAGTCCCCTCCCATGTCCCCAGTCCCCTCCCAGGTCTCTACCCCTCCCATGTTCCCTGTCCCCTCCCCAGTCCCTGCCCCTCCCATGTCCCCAGTCCCCTCCCCAGTCCCTGCCTCTCCCAAGTCCCTGTCCCTCCCATGTCCCCAGTCCCCTCCCATGTCCGCACTCCCCTCCCAAGTCCCTGCCACTCTCATGTTCTCAGTCCCCTCCCCAGTCCCTGTCCCTCCCATGTCCCCAGTCCCCTCCCATGTCCGCACTCCCCTCCCAAGTCCCTGCCCCTCTCATGTTCTCAGTCCCCTCCCCAGTCCCTGCCCCTCCCATGTCCACAGTCTCCTCCCAACTGCCCGTCCCTCCCAAGTCCCTGCCCCTCCCATTTCCCCAGTCCCCTCCCAAGTCCCTGCGCCTCCCATGTCCCCAGTCCCCTCCCCAGTCCCTGCCCCTCCCAAGTCCCTGCCCCTCCCATGTCCCCCAGTCCCCTCCCAGTCCCTTCCCCTCCCAAGTCCCTCCCCCTCCCATGTCCCCAGTCCCCTGCCAGGTCCCCTGCCCCTCCCATGTTCCCTGTCCCCTCCCCAGTCCCCTGCCCCTTCCATGTCCCCAGTCCCCTACCAACTGCCTGCCCCTCCCAAGTCCCTGCCCCTCCCATGTCCCCAGTCCCCTCCCAACTGCCTGCCCCTCCCAAGTCCCTGCCCCTCCCAAGTCCCTGCCCCTCCCATGTCCCCAGTCCCCTCCCAGTCCCTTCCCCTCCCAAGTCCCTGCCCCTCCCATTTCCCCAGTCCCCTCCCCAGTCCCTGCCCCTCCCAAGTCCCCAGTCCCCTCCCCAGTCCCTGCCTCTCCCAAGTCCCTGTCCCTCCCATGTCCCCAGTCCCCTCCTATGTCCGCAGTCCCCTCCCAAGTCCCTGCCCCTCCCATGTTCCCAGTCCCCTCCCCAGTCCCCTGCCCCTCCCATGTCCCCAGTCCCCTCCCATTTCCCCACTCCCCTCCCAAGTCCCTGCCCCTCCCATGTTCCCAGTCCCCTCCCCAGTCCCTGCCCCTCCCATGTCCACAGTCTCCTCCCAACTGCCCGCCCCCTCCCAAGTCCCTGGCCCTCCCAAGTCCCTGCCCCTCCCATGTCCCCAGTCCCCTCCCAACTGCCTGCCCCTCCCAAGTCCCTGGTCGTCCCAGGTCCCTAGTCCCCTCCCATGTCCCCAGTCCCTTCCCAACTGCCTACCCCTCACAAGTCCCTGCCCCTCCCATTTCCCCAGTCCCCTCCCAAGTCCCTGCCCCTCCCAGGTCCCTAGTCCCCTCTCAAGTCCCTGCGCCTCCCATGTCCCCAGTCCCCCTCCCCAGTCCCTGCCCCTCCCAAGTCCCTGCCCCTCCCAGGTCCCTAGTCCCCTCCCATGTCCCTAGTCCCCTCCCATGTCCCCAGTCCCCCTCCCCTATCCCTGCGCCTCCCATGTCCCCAGTCCCCTCCCCAGTCCCTGCCCGTCCCAAGTCCCTGCCCCTCCCATGTCCCCAGTCCCCTCCCCAACTGCCTGCCCCTCCCAATTCCCTGGTCGTCCCAGGTCCCTAGTCCCCTCCCATGTCCCCAGTCCCTTCCAAGTCCCTGCCCCTCCCAGGTCCCAAGTCCTCTCCCAAGTCCCTGCCCCTCCCATGTTCCCAGTCCCCTCCCCAGTCCCTGCCCCTCCCATGTCCACAGTCCTTCCCCAAGTCCCTGCCCCTCCCATGACCCCAGTCCCCTCCCCAGTCCCTGCCCCTCCCCAGTCCCTTCCCTCCCATGTCCCCAATCCCCTCCCATTTCCCCACTCCCCTCCAAAGTCCCTGCCCCTCCCATGTGACCTGTCCCCTCCCCAGTCCCTGCCCCTCCCATGTCCCCAGTCCCCTCCCATGTCCCCAGTCCCCTCCCAAGTCCCTGACCCTGCCATATTCCCAGTCCCCTCCCCAGTCCCTGCCCCTCCCATGTCCACAGTCCCCCTCCCAAGTCACTGCCCCTCCCATGTTCCCAGTCCCCTCCCCAGTCCCTGCTTCTCCCATGTCCACAGTCCCCTCCCAAGTCCCTGCCCCTCCTATGTCCCCAGTCCCCTCCCAACTGCCTGCCCCTCCCATGTCCCTGGCCCTCCCAAGTCACTAGTCCCTTCCCATGTCCCCAGTCCCCTCCCAAGTCCCTGCCCCTCCCATGTCCCCAGTCCCTGCCCCTCCCATGTCCGCAGTCCCCTCCCATGTCCCCAGTCCCCTCCCAGGTCTCTACCCCTCCCATGTTCCCTGTCCCCTCCCCAGTCCCTGCCCCTCCCATGTCCCCAGTCCCCTCCCCAGTCCCTGCCTCTCCCAAGTCCCTGTCCCTCCCATGTCCCCAGTCCCCTCCCATGTCCGCACTCCCCTCCCAAGTCCCTGCCACTCTCATGTTCTCAGTCCCCTCCCCAGTCCCTGTCCCTCCCATGTCCCCAGTCCCCTCCCATGTCCGCACTCCCCTCCCAAGTCCCTGCCCCTCTCATGTTCTCAGTCCCCTCCCCAGTCCCTGCCCCTCCCATGTCCACAGTCTCCTCCCAACTGCCCGTCCCTCCCAAGTCCCTGCCCCTCCCATTTCCCCAGTCCCCTCCCAAGTCCCTGCGCCTCCCATGTCCCCAGTCCCCTCCCCAGTCCCTGCCCCTCCCAAGTCCCTGCCCCTCCCATGTCCCCAGTCCCCTCCCAGTCCCTTCCCCTCCCAAGTCCCTCCCCCTCCCATGTCCCCAGTCCCCTGCCAGGTCCCTGCCCCTCCCATGTTCCCTGTCCCCTCCCCAGTCCCTGCCCCTTCCATGTCCCCAGTCCCCTACCAACTGCCTGCCCCTCCCAAGTCCCTGCCCCTCCCATGTCCCCAGTCCCCTCCCAACTGCCTGCCCCTCCCAAGTCCCTGCCCCTCCCAAGTCCCTGCCCCTCCCATGTCCCCAGTCCCCTCCCAGTCCCTTCCCCTCCCAAGTCCCTGCCCCTCCCATTTCCCCAGTCCCCTCCCCAGTCCCTGCCCCTCCCAAGTCCCCAGTCCCCTCCCCAGTCCCTGCCTCTCCCAAGTCCCTGTCCCTCCCATGTCCCCAGTCCCCTCCTATGTCCGCAGTCCCCTCCCAAGTCCCTGCCCCTCCCATGTTCCCAGTCCCCTCCCCAGTCCCTGCCCCTCCCATGTCCCCAGTCCCCTCCCATTTCCCCCACTCCCCTCCCAAGTCCCTGCCCCTCCCATGTTCCCAGTCCCCTCCCCAGTCCCTGCCCCTCCCATGTCCACAGTCTCCTCCCAACTGCCCGCCCCTCCCAAGTCCCTGGCCCTCCCAAGTCCCTGCCCCTCCCATGTCCCCAGTCCCCCTCCCAACTGCCTGCCCCTCCCAAGTCCCTGGTCGTCCCAGGTCCCTAGTCCCCTCCCATGTCCCCAGTCCCTTCCCAACTGCCTACCCCTCACAAGTCCCTGCCCCTCCCATTTCCCCAGTCCCCTCCCAAGTCCCTGCCCCTCCCAGGTCCCTAGTCCCCTCTCAAGTCCCTGCGCCTCCCATGTCCCCAGTCCCCCTCCCCAGTCCCTGCCCCTCCCAAGTCCCTGCCCCTCCCAGGTCCCTAGTCCCCTCCCATGTCCCTAGTCCCCTCCCATGTCCCCAGTCCCCTCCCCTATCCCTGCACCTCCCATGTCCCCAGTCCCCTCCCATGTCCCCCAGTCCCCTCCCAAGTCCCTGACCCTGCCATATTCCCAGTCCCCTCCCCAGTCCCTGCCCCTCCCATGTTACCAGTCCGCTCCCCAGTCCCTCCCCCTCCCATGTCCACAGTCCCCTCCCAAGTCACTGCCCCTCCCATGTTCCCAATTCCCTCCCCAGTCCCTGCTTCTCCCATGTCCCCAGTCCCCTCCCAAATCCCTGCCCCTCCCATGTCCCCAGTCCCCTCCCAACTGCCTGCCCCTCCCAAGTCCCTGGCCCTCCCAAGTCCCTAGTCACCTCCCATGTCCCCAGTCCCTTCCCAAGTCCCTGTCCCTCCAAGGTCCCAAGTCCCCTCCCAAGTCCCTGCCCCTCCCATGTCCCCAGTCCCCCTCCCAGTCCCTGCCCCTCCCAAGTCCCTGCCCCTCCCATGTCCCCAGTCCCCTCCCAACTGCCTGCCCCTCCCAAGTCCCTGGTCGTCTCAGGTCCCTAGTCCCCTCCCATGTCCCCAGTCCCTTCCCAAGTCCCTGCCCCTCCCAGGTCCCAAGTCCTCTCCCAAGTCCCTGCCCCTCCCATGTTCCCAGTCCCCTCCCCAGTCCCTGCCCCTCCCATGTCCACAGTCCTCCCCCAAGTCCCTGCCCCTCCCATGACCCCAGTCCCCTCCGCAGTCCCTGCCCCTCCCCAGTCCCTGCCCTCCCATGTCCCCAATCCCCTCCCATTTCCCCACTCCCCTCCAAAGTCCCTGCCCCTCCCATGTGACCTGTCCCCTCCCCAGTCCCTGCCCCTCCCATGTCCCCAGTCCCCTCCCATGTCCCCAGTCCCCTCCCAAGTCCCTGACCCTGCCATATTCCCAGTCCCCTCCCCAGTCCCTGCTTCTCCCATGTCCACAGTCCCCTCCCAAGTCCCTGCCCCTCCTATGTCCCCAGTCCCCTCCCAACTGCCTGCCCCTCCCATGTCCCTGGCCCTCCCAAGTCACTACTCCCTTCCCATGTCCCCAGTCCCCTCCCCAGTCCCTGCCCCTCCCATGTCCCCAGTCCCCTCCCCAGTCCCTCCTGCTCCCAAATCCCTGCCCCTCCCATGTCCGCAGTCCCCTCCCATGTCCCCCAGTCCCCTCCCAGGTCTCTACCCCTCCCCATGTTCCCTGTCCCCTTCCCAGTCCCTGCCCCTCCCATGTCCCCAGTCCCCTCCCCAGTCCCTGCCTCTCCCAAGTCCCTGTCCCTCCCATGTCCCCAGTCCCCTCCCATGTCCGCACTCCCCTCCCAAGTCCCTGCCCCTCTCATGTTCTCAGTCCCCTCCCCAGTCCCTGTCCCTCCCATGTCCCCAGTCCCCTCCCCAGTCCCTGCCCCTCCCAAGTCCTTGCCCCTCCCATGTCCCCAGTCCCCTCCCAGTCCCTTCCCCTCCCAAGTCCCTCCCCCTCCCATGTCCCCAGTCCCCTGCCAGGTCCCTGCCCCTCCCATGTTCCCTGTCCCCTCCCCAGTCCCTGCCCCTTCCATGTCCCCAGTCCCCTCCCAACTGCCTGCCCCTCCCAAGTCCCTGCCCCTCCCATTTCCCCAGTCCCCTCCCCAGTCCCTGCCCCTCCCAAGTCCCCAGTCCCCTCCCAAGTCCCTGACCCTCCCATGTCCCCAATCCCCTCCAAAGTCCCTGCCCCTCTCAAGTCCCTTCCCCTCCCAGGTCCCAAGTCCTCTCCCAAGTCCCTGCCGCTCCCATGTCCCCAGTCCCCCTCGCAAGTCCCTGCCCCTCCCATGTCCCCAGTCCCCTCCCCAGTCCCTGCCCCTCCCAATTCCCTGCCCCTCCCATGCCAGCAGTCCCCTCCCATGTCCCTGCCCCTCCCATGTCCCCAGTCCCCTCCCAACTGCCTGCCCCTCCCAAGTCCCTGCCCCTCCCAAGTCCCTGCCCCTCCCATGTCCCCAGTCCCCTCCCAGTCCCTTCCCCTCCCAAGTCCCTGCCCCCTCCCATTTCCCCAGTCCCCTCCCCAGTCCCTGCCCCTCCCAAGTCCCCAGTC
>JAUMJM010000205.1:0-27488 GCA_033558235.1 Neomorphus geoffroyi | reverse complement strand
CATGTCCCCAGTCCCCTCCCAAGTCCCTGCCCCTCCCATGTCCCCAGTCGCCTCCCAAGTCCCTGCCCCTCCCAAGTCCCTTCCCCTCCCAGGTCCCAAATCCTCTCCCAAGTCCCTGCCCCTCCTAAGTCCCTGCCCCTCCCAGGTCCCCAGTCCCCCTCCCCAGTCCCTGCCCCTCCCAAGTCCCTGCCCCTCCCATGTCCCCAGTTCCCTCCCAAGTCCCTGCCCCTCCCAAGTCCCTGCCCCTCCCAGGTTCCAAGTCCCCTCCCAAGTCCCTGCCCCTCCCATGTCAACAGTCCCCTCCCAAGTCCCTGCCCCTCCCATGTCCCCAGTCCCCTCCCAACTGCCTGCCCCTCCCAAGTCCCTAGTCCGTTCCCATGTCCCCAGTCCCCTCCCAAGTCCCTGCCCCTCCGATGTCACCAGTCCCCTTCCCAGTCCCTGCCCCTCCAAAATCCCTGCCCCTCCCATGCCAGCAGTCCCCTCCCAGGTCCCTGCCTCTCCCATGTTCCCTGTCCCCTCCCCAGTCCCTGCCCCTCCCATGTCCCCAGTCCCCCTCCCAACTGCCTGCCCCTCCCAAGTTCCTGCCCCTCCCAAGTCCCCAGTCCATTCCCAAGTCCCCAGTCCCCTCCCAAGTCCCTGACCCTCCCATGTTCCCAGTTCCCTCTCCAGTCCCTGCCCCTCCCATGTCCCCAGTCCCCTCCCAAGTCCCCAGTCCCCTCCCAACTGCCTATCCCTCCCAAGTACTTGCCCCTCCCAAGTCCTCTCCCATGTCCCCAATCCCCTCCCAACTGCCTACCCCTACCAATCCCTGCCCCTCCCAGGTCCCAAGTCCTCTCCCAAGTCCCTGCCCCTCCCATGTTCCCAGTCCCCTCCCCAGTCCCTGCCCCTCCCATGTCCACAGTCCCCTCCCAAGTCACTGCCCCTCCCATGTCCCCAGTCCCCTCCCAACTGCCTGCCCCTCCCAAGTCCCTGCCCCTCCCAAGTCCCAAGTCCCCTCCCATGTCACCAGTCCCCTCCCAACGGCCTGCCCTCCCAAGTCCCTGCCCCTCCCAAGTCCCAAGTCCCCTCCCATGTCCCCAGTCTCCCTTCCAAGTCCCTGCCCATCCCCAGTCCCTGCCCCTCCCAGGTCCCAAGTCCCCTCCCAAGTCCCTGCGCCTCCCATGTTCCCAGTCCCCTCTCCAGTCTCTGCCCCTCCCAAGTCCCTGCCCCTCCCGTGTCCCCAGTCCCCTCTCCAGTCCCTGCCCCTCCCAAGTCCCCAGTCCCTTCCCAAGTCCCCAGTCCCCTCCCGAGTCCCTGCCCCTCCCATGTTCCCAGTCCCCTCTCCAGTCCCTGCCCCTCCCATGTCCCCAGACCCCTCCCAAGTCCCCAGTCCCCTCCCAAGTCCCTGCCCCTCCCATGTCCCCAGTCCCCTCCCAGGTCCCTGCCCCTCCCATGTTCCCTGTCCCCTCCCCAGTCCCTGCCCCTACCATATCCCCATTCGCCTCCCAACTGCCTACCCCTCCCAAGTCCCTGCCCCTCCCATGTCAACTGCCTGCCCCTCCCCAGTCCCTGCCCCTCCCATGTCCCCAGTCCCCTCCCCAGTCCCTGCCCCTCCCATGCCAGCAGTCCCCTCCCATGTCCCCACCCCCCTCCCAGGTCCCTGCCCCTCCCATGTTCCCTGTCCCCTCCCCAGTCCCTGCCCCTCCCATATCTCCATTCGCCTCCCAACTGCCTGCCCCTCCCAAGTCCCTGCCCCTCCCATGTTCCCAGTCCCCTCCCCAGTCCCTGCCCCTCCCATGTCCCCAGTCCCCTCCCAAGTACCCAGTCTCCTCCCAAGTCCCTGCCCCTCCCATGTTTCCAGTCCCTTCCCCAGTCCCTGCCCCTCCCATGTCCACAGTCCCCTCCCAAGTCACTGCCCCTCCCATGTCCCCAGTCCCCTCACAACTGCCTATCCCTCCCAAGTACCTGCCCCTCCCAAGTCCTCTCCCATGTCCCCAGTCCCCTCCCAACTGCCTGCCCCTACCAATCCCTGGCCCTCCCAGGTCCCTATCCCCTCCCAACTGCCTGCCCCTCCCAAGTCCCTGCCCCTCCCAAGTCCCTAGTCCCCTCCCATGTCCCCAGTCCCTTCCCAAGTCCCTGCCCATCCCAAGTCCCTGCCCCTCCCAGGTCCCAAGTCCCCTCCCAAGTCCCTGCGCCTCCCATGTCCCCAGTCCCCTCTCCAGTCCCTGCCCATCCCAAGTCCCTGCCCCTCCCGTGTCCCCAGTCCCCTCCCAGTCCCTTCCCCTCCCAAGTCCCTAGTCCCCTCCCATGTCCCCAGTCCCCTCCCAACTGCCTACCCCTCCCAAGTCCCTGGCCCTCCCAAGTCCCTAGTCCCTTCCCATGTCCCGAGTCCCCTCCCAAGTCCCTGCCCCTCCCATGTCCCCAGTCCCCTCCCCAGTCCCTGCCCCTCCCAAATCCCTGCCCCTCCCATGCCAGCAGTCCCCTCCTATGTCCCCAGTCCCCTCCCAGGTCCCTGCCCCTCCCATGTTCCCTGTCCCCTCCCCAGTCCCTGCCCCTCCCATGTCCCCACTCCCCTCCCAACTGCCTGCCCCTACCAATCCCTGCCCCTCCCAGGTCCCAAGTCCTCTCCCAAGTCCCTGCCCCTCCCATGTTCCCAGGCCCCTCCCCAGTCCCTGCCCCTGCCATGTCCACAGTCCCCTCCCAAGTCCCTGCCCCTCCCATGTCCCTATCCCCTCCCAACTGCCTGCCCCTCCCAAGCCCCTGGCCCTCCCACGTTCCTAGTCCCTTCCCATGTCCCCAGTCCCCTCCCCAGTCCCTGCCCCTCCCAAATCCCTGCCCCTCCCATGCCAGCAGTCCACTCCCATGTCCCCAGTCCCCTCCCCAGTCCCTGCCCCTCCCAAATCCCTGCCCCTCCCATGCCAGCAGTCCCCTCCCATGTCCCCAGTCCCCTCCCAACTGCCTATCCCTCCCAAGTACCTGCCCCTCCCAAGTCCTCTCCCATGTCCCCAGTCCCCTCCCAACTCCCTGCCCCTACCAATCCCTGGCCCTCCCAGGTCCCTAGTCCCCTCCCATGTCCCCAGTCCCTTCCCAAGTCCCTGCCCCTCCCAGGTCCCAAGTGCTCTCCCAAGTCCCTGCCCCTCTCATGTTCCCAGGCCCCTCCCCAGTCCCTGCCCCTGCCATGTCCACAGTCCCCTCCCAAGTCTCTGCCCCCTCCCATGTCCCTATCCCCTCCCAACTGCCTGCCCCTCCCAAGCCCCTGGCCCTCCCACGTTCCTTGTCCCCTCCCATTTCCCCAGTCCCCTCCCCAGTCCCTGCCCCTCCCAAGTCCCCAGTCCCTTCCCAATTCCCCAGGACCCTCCCAAGTACCTGACCCTCCCCATGTTCCCAGTCCCCTCCCCAGTCCCTGCCCCTCCCATGTCCACAGTCCCCACCGAAGTCACTGCCCATCCCATGTCCCCGTCCCCTCCCAACTGCCTGCCCCTCCCAAGTCCCTGCCCCTCCCAAGTCCCTAGTCCCCTCCCATGTCCCCAGTCCCTTCCCAAGTCCCTGCCCATCCCAAGTCCCTGCCCCTCCCAGGTCCCAAGTCCCCTCCCAAGTCCCTGCGCCTCCCATGTCCCCAGTCCCCTCTCCAGTCCCTGCCCCTCCCAAGTCCCTGCCCCTCCCGTGTCCCCAGTCCCTTCCCAGTCCCTTCCCCTCCCAAGTCCCTAGTCCCCTCCCATGTCCCCAGTCCCCTCCCAACTGCCTGCCCCTCCCAAGTCTCTGGCCCTCCCAAGTCCCTAGTACCTTCCCATGTCCCCACTCCCCTCCCAAGTCCCTGCCCCTCCCATGTCCACAGTCCCCTCCCAAGTCACTGCCCCTCCCATGTCCCCAGTCCCCTCCCAACTGCCTATCCCTCCCAAGTACCTGCCCCTCCCAAGTCCTCTCCCATGTCCCCAGTCCCCTCCCAACTGCCTGCCCCTACCAATCCCTGGCCCTCCCAGGTCCCTAGTCCCCTCCCATGTCCCCAGTCCCCTCCCCAGTGCCTGCCCCTCCCATGTCCCCAGTCCCCTCCCATGTCCCCAGTCCCCTCCCAACTGCCTGCCCCTCCCAAGTCCCTGCCCCTCCTAAGTCCCTGCCCCTCCCATGTCCCCAGTCCCCTCCCAAGTCCCTGCCCCTCCCAAGTCCCTGCCCCTCCCATGTCCCCAGTCGCCTCCCAAGTCCCTGCCCCTCCCAAGTCCCTTCCCCTCCCAGGTCCCAAATCCTCTCCCAAGTCCCTGCCCCTCCTAAGTCCCTGCCCCTCCCAGGTCCCCAGTCCCCTCCCCAGTCCCTGCCCCTCCCAAGTCCCTGCCCCTCCCATGTCCCCAGTTCCCTCCCAAGTCCCTGCCCCTCCCAAGTCCCTGCCCCTCCCAGGTTCCAAGTCCCCTCCCAAGTCCCTGCCCCTCCCATGTCAACAGTCCCCTCCCAAGTCCCTGCCCCTCCCATGTCCCCAGTCCCCTCCCAACTGCCTGCCCCTCCCAAGTCCCTAGTACGTTCCCATGTCCCCAGTCCCCTCCCAAGTCCCTGCCCCTCCGATGTCACCAGTCCCCTTCCCAGTCCCTGCCCCTCCAAAATCCCTGCCCCTCCCATGCCAGCAGTCCCCTCCCAGGTCCCTGCCTCTCCCATGTTCCCTGTCCCCCTCCCCAGTCCCTGCCCCTCCCATGTCCCCAGTCCCCTCCCAACTGCCTGCCCCTCCCAAGTTCCTGCCCCTCCCAAGTCCCCAGTCCATTCCCAAGTCCCCAGTCCCCTCCCAAGTCCCTGACCCTCCCATGTTCCCAGTTCCCTCTCCAGTCCCTGCCCCTCCCATGTCCCCAGTCCCCTCCCAAGTCCCCAGTCCCCTCCCAACTGCCTATCCCTCCCAAGTACTTGCCCCTCCCAAGTCCTCTCCCATGTCCCCAATCCCCTCCCAACTGCCTACCCCTACCAATCCCTGCCCCTCCCAGGTCCCAAGTCCTCTCCCAAGTCCCTGCCCCTCCCATGTTCCCAGTCCCCTCCCCAGTCCCTGCCCCTCCCATGTCCACATTCCCCTCCCAAGTCACTGCCCCTCCCATGTCCCCAGTCCCTCCCAACTGCCTGCCCCTCCCAAGTCCCTGCCCCTCCCAAGTCCCAAGTCCCCTCCCATGTCACCAGTCCCCTCCCAACTGCCTGCCCTCCCAAGTCCCTGCCCCTCCCAAGTCCCAAGTCCCCTCCCATGTCCCCAGTCCCTTCCCAAGTCCCTGCCCATCCCCAGTCCCTGCCCCTCCCAGGTCCCAAGTCCCCTCCCAAGTCCCTGCGCCTCCCATGTTCCCAGTCCCCTCTCCAGTCCCTGCCCCTCCCAAGTCCCTGCCCCTCCCGTGTCCCCAGTCCCCTCCCAGTCCCTGCCACTCCAAAGTCCCTGCCCCTCCCATGTTCCCAGTCCCCTCTCCAGTCCCTGCCCCTCCCAAGTCCCCAGTCCCTTCCCAAGTCCCCAGTCCCCTCCCGAGTCCCTGCCCCTCCCATGTCCCCAGTCCCCTCCCATGTCCCCAGTCCCCTCCCAACTGCCTGCCCCTCCCAAGTCCCTGCCCCTTCTAAGTCCCTGCCCCTCCCATGTCCCCAGTCCCCTCCCAAGTCCCTGCCCCTCCCAAGTCCCTGCCCCTCCCATGTCCCCAGTCGCCTCCCAAGTCCCTGCCCCTCCCAAGTCCCTTCCCCTCCCAGGTCCCAAATCCTCTCCCAAGTCCCTGCCCCTCCTAAGTCCCTGCCCCTCCCAGGTCCCCAGTCCCCTCCCCAGTCCCTGCCCCTCCCAAGTCCCTGCCCCTCCCATGTCCCCAGTTCCCTCCCAAGTCCCTGCCCCTCCCAAGTCCCTGCCCCTCCCAGGTTCCAAGTCCTCTCCCAAGTCCCTGCCCCTCCCATGTCAACAGTCCCCTCCCAAGTCCCTGCCCCTCCCATGTCCCCAGTCCCCTCCCAACTGCCTGCCCCTCCCAAGTCCCTAGTCCGTTCCCATGTCCCCAGTCCCCTCCCAAGTCCCTGCCCCTCCGATGTCACCAGTCCCCTTCCCAGTCCCTGCCCCTCCAAAATCCCTGCCCCTCCCATGCCAGCAGTCCCCTCCCAGGTCCCTGCCTCTCCCATGTTCCCTGTCCCCTCCCCAGTCCCTGCCCCTCCCATGTCCCCAGTCCCCTCCCAACTGCCTGCCCCTCCCAAGTTCCTGCCCCTCCCAAGTCCCCAGTCCATTCCCAAGTCCCCAGTCCCCTCCCAAGTCCCTGACCCTCCCATGTTCCCAGTTCCCTCTCCAGTCCCTGCCCCTCCCATGTCCCCAGTCCCCTCCCAAGTCCCCAGTCCCCTCCCAACTGCCTATCCCTCCCAAGTACTTGCCCCTCCCAAGTCCTCTCCCATGTCCCCAATCCCCTCCCAACTGCCTACCCCTACCAATCCCTGCCCCTCCCAGGTCCCAAGTCCTCTCCCAAGTCCCTGCCCCTCCCATGTTCCCAGTCCCCTCCCCAGTCCCTGCCCCTCCCATGTCCACAGTCCCCTCCCAAGTCACTGCCCCTCCCATGTCCCCAGTCCCCTCCCAACTGCCTGCCCCTCCCAAGTCCCTGCCCCTCCCAAGTCCCAAGTCCCCTCCCATGTCACCAGTCCCCTCCCAACTGCCTGCCCTCCCAAGTCCCTGCCCCTCCCAAGTCCCAAGTCCCCTCCCATGTCCCCAGTCCCTTCCCAAGTCCCTGCCCATCCCCAGTCCCTGCCCCTCCCAGGTCCCAAGTCCCCTCCCAAGTCCCTGCGCCTCCCATGTTCCCAGTCCCCTCTCCAGTCTCTGCCCCTCCCAAGTCCCTGCCCCTCCCGTGTCCCCAGTCCCCTCTCCAGTCCCTGCCCCTCCCAAGTCCCCAGTCCCTTCCCAAGTCCCCAGTCCCCTCCCGAGTCCCTGCCCCTCCCATGTTCCCAGTCCCCTCTCCAGTCCCTGCCCCTCCCATGTCCCCAGACCCCTCCCAAGTCCCCAGTCCCCTCCCAAGTCCCTGCCCCTCCCATGTCCCCAGTCCCCTCCCAGGTCCCTGCCCCTCCCATGTTCCCTGTCCCCTCCCCAGTCCCTGCCCCTACCATATCCCCATTCGCCTCCCAACTGCCTACCCCTCCCAAGTCCCTGCCCCTCCCATGTCAACTGCCTGCCCCTCCCCAGTCCCTGCCCCTCCCATGTCCCCAGTCCCCTCCCCAGTCCCTGCCCCTCCCATGCCAGCAGTCCCCTCCCATGTCCCCACCCCCCTCCCAGGTCCCTGCCCCTCCCATGTTCCCTGTCCCCTCCCCAGTCCCTGCCCCTCCCATATCTCCATTCGCCTCCCAACTGCCTGCCCCTCCCAAGTCCCTGCCCCTCCCATGTTCCCAGTCCCCTCCCCAGTCCCTGCCCCTCCCATGTCCCCAGTCCCCTCCCAAGTACCCAGTCTCCTCCCAAGTCCCTGCCCCTCCCATGTTTCCAGTCCCTTCCCCAGTCCCTGCCCCTCCCATGTCCACAGTCCCCTCCCAAGTCACTGCCCCTCCCATGTCCCCAGTCCCCTCACAACTGCCTATCCCTCCCAAGTACCTGCCCCTCCCAAGTCCTCTCCCATGTCCCCAGTCCCCTCCCAACTGCCTGCCCCTACCAATCCCTGGCCCTCCCAGGTCCCTATCCCCTCCCAACTGCCTGCCCCTCCCAAGTCCCTGCCCCTCCCAAGTCCCTAGTCCCCTCCCATGTCCCCAGTCCCTTCCCAAGTCCCTGCCCATCCCAAGTCCCTGCCCCTCCCAGGTCCCAAGTCCCCTCCCAAGTCCCTGCGCCTCCCATGTCCCCAGTCCCCTCTCCAGTCCCTGCCCATCCCAAGTCCCTGCCCCTCCCGTGTCCCCAGTCCCCTCCCAGTCCCTTCCCCTCCCAAGTCCCTAGTCCCCTCCCATGTCCCCAGTCCCCTCCCAACTGCCTACCCCTCCCAAGTCCCTGGCCCTCCCAAGTCCCTAGTCCCTTCCCATGTCCCGAGTCCCCTCCCAAGTCCCTGCCCCTCCCATGTCCCCAGTCCCCTCCCCAGTCCCTGCCCCTCCCAAATCCCTGCCCCTCCCATGCCAGCAGTCCCCTCCTATGTCCCCAGTCCCCTCCCAGGTCCCTGCCCCTCCCATGTTCCCTGTCCCCTCCCCAGTCCCTGCCCCTCCCATGTCCCCACTCCCCTCCCAACTGCCTGCCCCTACCAATCCCTGCCCCTCCCAGGTCCCAAGTCCTCTCCCAAGTCCCTGCCCCTCCCATGTTCCCAGGCCCCTCCCCAGTCCCTGCCCCTGCCATGTCCACAGTCCCCTCCCAAGTCCCTGCCCCTCCCATGTCCCTATCCCCTCCCAACTGCCTGCCCCTCCCAAGCCCCTGGCCCTCCCACGTTCCTAGTCCCTTCCCATGTCCCCAGTCCCCTCCCCAGTCCCTGCCCCTCCCAAATCCCTGCCCCTCCCATGCCAGCAGTCCACTCCCATGTCCCCAGTCCCCTCCCCAGTCCCTGCCCCTCCCAAATCCCTGCCCCTCCCATGCCAGCAGTCCCCTCCTATGTCCCCAGTCCCCTCCCAGGTCCCTGCCCCTCCCATATTCCCTGTCCCCTCCCCAGTCCCTGCCCCTCCCATGTCCCCAGTCCCCTCCCAACTTCCTGCCCCTCCCATGTCCCCAGTCCCCTCCCAAGTCCCCAGTCCCCTCCCAAGTCCCTGCCCCTCCCATGTCCCCAGTCCCCTCCCAACTGCCTGCCCCTCCCATCTCCCTGGCCCTCCCAAGTCCCTAGTCCCTTCCCATGTCCCCAGTCACCTCCCAAGTCCCTGCCCCTCCCATGTCAACTGCCTGCCCCTCCCCAGTCCCTGCCCCTCCCATGTTCCCTGTCCCCTCCCCACTCCCTGCCCCTCCCATGTCCCCAGTCCCCTCCCAACTGCCTCCCCTCCCATTTCCCCAGTCCCCTCCCCAGTCCCTGCCCCTCCCAAGTCCCCACTCCCTTCCCAAGTCCCCAGGCCCCTCCCAAGTCCCTGACCCTCCCATGTTCCCAGTTCCCTCTCCAGTCCCTGCCCCTCCCATGTCCCCAGTCCCCTCCCAAGTCCCCAGTCCCCTCCCAAGTCCCTGCCCCTCCCATGTCCCCAGTCCCCTCTCCAGTCCCTGCCCCTCCCAAGTCCCTGCTCCTCCCGTGTCCCCAGTCCCTTCCCCTCCCAAGTCCCTAGTCCCCTCCCATGTCCCCAGTCCCCTCCCCAGTCCCTGCCCCTCCCAAGTCCCTGCCCCTCCCATGTCCCCAGTCCCCTCCCAACTGCCTGCCCCTCCCAAGTCCCTGGCCCTCCAAAGACCCTAGTACCTTCCCATGTCCCCACTCCCCTCCCAAGTCCCCTCCCCCTCCCATGTCCACAGTCCCCTCGCAAGTCACTGCCCCCCCCCATGTCCCCAGTCCCCTCCCAACTGCCTGCCCCTCCCAAGTCCCGGCCCCTCCTAAGTCCCTGCCCCTCCCATGTCCCCAGTCCCCTCCCAAGTCCCTGCCCCTCCCAAGTCCCTGCCCCTCCCATGTCCCCAGTCGCCTCCCAAGTCCCTGCCCCTCCCAAGTCCCTTCCCCTCCCAGGTCCCAAATCCTCTCCCAAGTCCCTGCCCCTCCTAAGTCCCTGCCCCTCCCAGGTCCCCAGTCCCCTCCCCAGTCCCTGCCCCTCCCAAGTCCCTGCCCCTCCCATGTCCCCAGTTCCCTCCCAAGTCCCTGCCCCTCCCATGTTCCCAGTCCCCTCCCAACTGCCTACCCCTCCCAAGTACCTGCCCCTCCCAAGTCCACTCCCATGTCCCCAGTCCCCTCCCAACTGCCTGCCCCTCCCAAGTCCCTGGCCCTCCCAGGTCCCTAGTCCTCTCCCATGTCCCCAGTCCCTTCCCAAGTTCCTGCCCCCCCCAAGTCCCTGCCCCTCCCAGGTCCCAAGTCCTCTCCCAAGTCCCTGCCCCTCCCATGTCCCCAGTCCCCTCCCAACTGCCTGCCCCTCCCAATTCCCTGGCCCTCCCAAGTCCCTATTCCTCTCCCATGTCCCCAGTCCCCTCCCCAGTCCCTGCCCCTCCCAAATCCCTGCCCCTCCCATGCCAGCAGTCCCCTCCCATGTCCCCAGTCCCCTCCCAACTGCCTATCCCTCCCAAGTACCTGCCCCTCCCAAGTCCTCTCCCATGTCCCCAGTCCCCTCCCAACTCCCTGCCCCTACCAATCCCTGGCCCTCCCAGGTCCCTAGTCCCCTCCCATGTCCCCAGTCCCTTCCCAAGTCCCTGCCCCTCCCAGGTCCCAAGTCCTCTCCCAAGTCCCTGCCCCTCCCATGTTCCCAGGCCCCTCCCCAGTCCCTGCCCCTGCCATGTCCACAGTCCCCTCCCAAGTCTCTGCCCCTCCCATGTCCCTATCCCCTCCCAACTGCCTGCCCCTCCCAAGCCCCTGGCCCTCCCACGTTCCTTGTCCCCTCCCATTTCCCCAGTCCCCTCCCCAGTCCCTGCCCCTCCCAAGTCCCCAGTCCCTTCCCAATTCCCCAGGACCCTCCCAAGTACCTGACCCTCCCATGTTCCCAGTCCCCTCCCCAGTCCCTGCCCCTCCCATGTCCACAGTCCCCACCGAAGTCACTGCCCATCCCATGTCCCCAGTCCCCTCCCAACTGCCTGCCCCTCCCAAGTCCCTGCCCCTCCCAAGTCCCTAGTCCCCTCCCATGTCCCCAGTCCCTTCCCAAGTCCCTGCCCATCCCAAGTCCCTGCCCCTCCCAGGTCCCAAGTCCCCTCCCAAGTCCCTGCGCCTCCCATGTCCCCAGTCCCCTCTCCAGTCCCTGCCCCTCCCAAGTCCCTGCCCCTCCCGTGTCCCCAGTCCCTTCCCAGTCCCTTCCCCTCCCAAGTCCCTAGTCCCCTCCCATGTCCCCAGTCCCCTCCCAACTGCCTGCCCCTCCCAAGTCCCTGGCCCTCCCAAGTCCCTAGTACCTTCCCATGTCCCCACTCCCCTCCCAAGTCCCTGCCCCTCCCATGTCCCCAGTCCCCTCCCATGTCCCCAGTCCCCTCCCAACTGCCTGCCCCTCCCAAGTCCCTGCCCCTCCTAAGTCCCTGCCCCTCCCATGTCCCCAGTCCCCTCCCAAGTCCCTGCCCCTCCCAAGTCCCTGCCCCTCCCATGTCCCCAGTCCCCTCCCAAGTCCCTGCCCCTCCCAAGTCCCTTCCCCTCCCAGGTCCCAAATCCTCTCCCAAGTCCCTGCCCCTCCTAAGTCCCTGCCCCTCCCAGGTCCCCAGTCCCCTCCCCAGTCCCTGCCCCTCCCAAGTCCCTGCCCCTCCCATGTCCCCAGTTCCCTCCCAAGTCCCTGCCCCTCCCAAGTCCCTGCCCCTCCCAGGTTCCAAGTCCCCTCCCAAGTCCCTGCCCCTCCCATGTCAACAGTCCCCTCCCAAGTCCCTGCCCCTCCCATGTCCCCAGTCCCCTCCCAACTGCCTGCCCCTCCCAAGTCCCTAGTCCGTTCCCATGTCCCCAGTCCCCTCCCAAGTCCCTGCCCCTCCGATGTCACCAGTCCCCTTCCCAGTCCCTGCCCCTCCAAAATCCCTGCCCCTCCCATGCCAGCAGTCCCCTCCCAGGTCCCTGCCTCTCCCATGTTCCCTGTCCCCTCCCAGGTCCCTGCCCCTCCCATGTTCCCTGTCCCCTCCCCAGTCCCTGCCCCTCCCATATCTCCATTCGCCTCCCAACTGCCTGCCCCTCCCAAGTCCCTGCCCCTCCCATGTTCCCAGTCCCCTCCCCAGTCCCTGCCCCTCCCATGTCCCCAGTCTCCTCCCAAGTACCCAGTCTCCTCCCAAGTCCCTGCCCCTCCCATGTTTCCAGTCCCTTCCCCAGTCCCTGCCCCTCCCATGTCCACAGTCCCCTCCCAAGTCACTGCCCCTCCCATGTCCCCAGTCCCCTCACAACTGCCTATCCCTCCCAAGTACCTGCCCCTCCCAAGTCCTCTCCCATGTCCCCAGTCCCCTCCCAACTGCCTGCCCCTACCAATCCCTGGCCCTCCCAGGTCCCTATCCCCTCCCAACTGCCTGCCCCTCCCAAGTCCCTGCCCCTCCCAAGTCCCTAGTCCCCTCCCATGTCCCCAGTCCCTTCCCAAGTCCCTGCCCATCCCAAGTCCCTGCCCCTCCCAGGTCCCAAGTCCCCTCCCAAGTCCCTGCGCCTCCCATGTCCCCAGTCCCCTCTCCAGTCCCTGCCCATCCCAAGTCCCTGCCCCTCCCGTGTCCCCAGTCCCCTCCCAGTCCCTTCCCCTCCCAAGTCCCTAGTCCCCTCCCATGTCCCCAGTCCCCTCCCCAGTCCCTGCCCCTCCCAAATCCCTGCCCCTCCCATGCCAGCAGTCCCCTCCTATGTCCCCAGTCCCCTCCCAGGTCCCTGCCCCTCCCATGTTCCCTGTCCCCTCCCCAGTCCCTGCCCCTCCCATGTCCCCACTCCCCTCCCAACTGCCTGCCCCTACCAATCCCTGCCCCTCCCAGGTCCCAAGTCCTCTCCCAAGTCCCTGCCCCTCCCATGTTCCCAGGCCCCTCCCCAGTCCCTGCCCCTGCCATGTCCACAGTCCCCTCCCAAGTCCCTGCCCCTCCCATGTCCCTATCCCCTCCCAACTGCCTGCCCCTCCCAAGCCCCTGGCCCTCCCACGTTCCTAGTCCCTTCCCATGTCCCCAGTCCCCTCCCCAGTCCCTGCCCCTCCCAAATCCCTGCCCCTCCCATGCCAGCAGTCCACTCCCATGTCCCCAGTCCCCTCCCCAGTCCCTGCCCCTCCCAAATCCCTGCCCCTCCCATGCCAGCAGTCCCCTCCTATGTCCCCAGTCCCCTCCCAGGTCCCTGCCCCTCCCATATTCCCTGTCCCCTCCCCAGTCCCTGCCCCTCCCATGTCCCCAGTCCCCTCCCAACTTCCTGCCCCTCCCATGTCCCCAGTCCCCTCCCAAGTCCCCAGTCCCCTCCCAAGTCCCTGCCCCTCCCATGTCCCCAGTCCCCTCCCAACTGCCTGCCCCTCCCATCTCCCTGGCCCTCCCAAGTCCCTAGTCCCTTCCCATGTCCCCAGTCACCTCCCAAGTCCCTGCCCCTCCCATGTCAACTGCCTGCCCCTCCCCAGTCCCTGCCCCTCCCATGTTCCCTGTCCCCTCCCCACTCCCTGCCCCTCCCATGTCCCCAGTCCCCTCCCAACTGCCTCCCCTCCCATTTCCCCAGTCCCCTCCCCAGTCCCTGCCCCTCCCAAGTCCCCACTCCCTTCCCAAGTCCCCAGGCCCCTCCCAAGTCCCTGACCCTCCCATGTTCCCAGTTCCCTCTCCAGTCCCTGCCCCTCCCATGTCCCCAGTCCCCTCCCAAGTCCCCAGTCCCCTCCCAAGTCCCTGCCCCTCCCATGTCCCCAGTCCCCTCTCCAGTCCCTGCCCCTCCCAAGTCCCTGCTCCTCCCGTGTCCCCAGTCCCTTCCCCTCCCAAGTCCCTAGTCCCCTCCCATGTCCCCAGTCCCCTCCCCAGTCCCTGCCCCTCCCAAGTCCCTGCCCCTCCCATGTCCCCAGTCCCCTCCCAACTGCCTGCCCCTCCCAAGTCCCTGGCCCTCCAAAGACCCTAGTACCTTCCCATGTCCCCACTCCCCTCCCAAGTCCCCTCCCCCTCTCATGTCCACAGTCCCCTCGCAAGTCACTGCCCCCCCCATGTCCCCAGTCCCCTCCCCACTCCCTGCCCCTCCCAAGTCCCTGCCCCCTCCTAAGTCCCTGCCCCTCCCATGTCCCCAGTCCCCTCCCAAGTCCCTGCCCCTCCCAAGTCCCTGCCCCTCCCATGTCCCCAGTCGCCTCCCAAGTCCCTGCCCCTCCCAAGTCCCTTCCCCTCCCAGGTCCCAAATCCTCTCCCAAGTCCCTGCCCCTCCTAAGTCCCTGCCCCTCCCAGGTCCCCAGTCCCCTCCCCAGTCCCTGCCCCTCCCAAGTCCCTGCCCCTCCCATGTCAACAGTTACCTCCCAAGTCCCTGCCCCTCCCAAGTCCCTGCCCCTCCCAGGTTCCAAGTCCCCTCCCAAGTCCCTGCCCCTCCCATGTCAACAGTCCCCTCCCAAGTCCCTGCCCCTCCCATGTCCCCAGACCCCTTCCAACTGCCTACCCCTCCCAAGTCCCTAGTCCGTTCCCATGTCCCCAGTCCCCTCCCAAGTCCCTGCCCCTCTGATGTCACCAGTCCCCTTCCCAGTCCCTGCCCCTCCAAAATCCCTGCCCCTCCCATGCCAGCAGTCCCCTCCCAGGTCCCTGCCTCTCCCATGTTCCCTGTCCCCTCCCCAGTCCCTGCCCCTCCCATGTCCCCAGTCCCCTCCCAACTGCCTGCCCCTCCCAAGTTCCTGCCCCTCCCAAGTCCCCAGTCCATTCCCAAGTCCCCAGTCCCCTCCCAAGTCCCTGACCCTCCCATGTTCCCAGTCCCCTCTCCAGTCCCTGCCCCTCCCATGTCCACAGTCCCCTCCCAAGTCACTGCCACTCCCATGTCCCCAGTCCCCTCCCAACTGCCTATCCCTCCCAAGTACTTGCCCCTCCCAAGTCCTCTCCCATGTCCCCAATCCCCTCCCAACTGCCTACCCCTACCAATCCCTGGCCCTCCCAGGTCCCTAGTCCCCTCTCATGTCCCCAGTCCCTGCCCCTCCCAGGTCCCAAGTCCTCTCCCAAGTCCCTGCCCCTCCCATGTTCCCAGTCCACTCCCCAGTCCCTGCCCCTCCCATGTCCACAGTCCCCTCCCAAGTCACTGCCCCTCCCATGTCCCCAGTCCCCTCCCAACTGCCTGCCCCTCCCCAGTCCCTGCCCCTCCCATGTCCCCAGTCCCCTCCCCAGTCCCTGCCCCTCCCAAATCCCTGCCCCTCCCATGCCAGCAGTCCCCTCCCATGTCCCCACCCCCCTCCCAGGTCCCTGCCCCTCCCATGTTCCCTGTCCCCTCCCCAGTCCCTGCCCCTCCCATATCTCCATTCGCCTCCCAACTGCCTGCCCCTCCCAAGTCCCTGCCCCTCCCATGTTCCCAGTCCCCTCCCCAGTCCCTGCCCCTCCCATGTCCCCAGTCCCCTCCCAAGTACCCAGTCTCCTCCCAAGTCCCTGCCCCTCCCATGTTTCCAGTCCCCTCCCCAGTCCCTGCCCCTCCCATGTCCACAGTCCCCTCCCAAGTCACTGCCCCTCCCATGTCCCCAGTCCCCTCACAACTGCCTATCCCTCCCAAGTACCTGCCCCTCCCAAGTCCTCTCCCATGTCCCCAGTCCCCTCCCAACTGCCTGCCCCTACCAATCCCTGGCCCTCCCAGGTCCCTATCCCCTCCCAACTGCCTGCCCCTCCCAAGTCCCTGCCCCTCCCAAGTCCCTAGTCCCCTCCCATGTCCCCAGTCCCTTCCCAAGTCCCTGCCCATCCCAAGTCCCTGCCCTTCCCAGGTCCCAAGTCCCCTCCCAATTCCCTGCGCCTCCCATGTCCCCAGTCCCCTCTCCAGTCCCTGCCCCTCCCAAGTCCCTGCCCCTCCCGTGTCCCCAGTCCCCTCTCAGTCCCTTCCCCTCCCAAGTCCCTAGTCCCCTTCCATGCCCCCAGTCCCCTCCCAACTGCCTGCCCCTCCCAAGTCCCTGGCCCTCCCAAGTCCCTAGTCCCTTCCCATGTCCTGAGTCCCCTCCCAAGTCCCTGCCCCTCCCATGTCCCCAGTCCCCTCCCCAGTCCCTGCCCCTCCCAAATCCCTGTCCCTCCTATGCCAGCACTCCCCTCCTATGTCCCCAGTCCCCTCCCAGGTCCCTGCCCCTCCCATGTTCCCTGTCCCCTCCCCAGTCCCTGCGCCTCCCATGTCCCCAGTCCCCTCTCCAATCCCTGCCCCTCCCAAGTCCCTGCCCCTCCCGTGTCCCCAGTCCCCTCCCAGTCCCTTCCCCTCCCAAGTCCCTAGTCCCCTCCCATGTCCCCAGTCCCCTCCCCAGTCCCTGCCCCTCCCAAGTCCCTGCCCCTCCCATGTCCCCAGTCCCCTCCCAACTGCCTGCCCCTCCCAAGTCCCTGGCCCTCCCAAGTCCCTAGTCCCTTCCCATGTCCCCACTCCCCTCCCAAGTCCCTGCCCCTCCCATGTCCCCAGTCCCCTCCCCAGTCCCTGCCCCTCCCAAATCCCTGCCCCTCCCATGCCAGCAGTCCCCTCCTATGTCCCCAGTCCCCTCCCAGGTCCCTGCCCCTCCCATATTCCCTGTCCCCTCCCCAGTCCCTGCCCCTCCCATGTCCCCAGTCCCCTCCCAACTTCCTGCCCCTCCCATGTCCCCAGTCCCCTCCCAAGTCCCCAGTCCCCTCCCAAGTCCCTGCCCCTCCCATGTCCCCAGTCCCCTCCCAACTGCCTGCCCCTCCCATCTCCCTGGCCCTCCCAAGTCCCTAGTCCCTTCCCATGTCCCCAGTCACCTCCCAAGTCCCTGCCCCTCCCATGTCAACTGCCTGCCCCTCCCCAGTCCCTGCCCCTCCCATGTTCCCTGTCCCCTCCCCAGTCCCTGCCCCTCCCATATCCCCATTCTCCTCCCATCTGCCTGCCCCTCCCAAGTCCCTGCCCTTCCCATGTTCCCAGTCCCCTCCCCAGTCCCTGCCCCTCCCATGTCCCCAGTCCCCTCCCAAGTACCCAGTCTCCTCCCAAGTCCCTGCCCCTCCCATGTTTCCAGTCCCCTCCCCAGTCCCTGCCCCTCCCATGTCCACAGTCCCCTCCAAAGTCACTGCCCCTCCCATGTCCCCAGTCCCCTCCCAACTGCCTATCCCTCCCAAGTACCTGCCCCTCCCAAGTCCTCTCCCATGTCCCCACTCCCCTCCCAACTGCCTGCCCCTACCAATCCCTGGCCCTCCCAGGTCCCTAGTCCCCTCCCTTGTCCCCAGTCCCTTCCCAAGTCCCTGCCCCTCCAGGTCCCAAGTCCTCTCCCAAGTCCCTGCCCCTCCCATGTTCCCAGGCCCCTCCCCAGTCCCTGCCCCTCCCATATCCACAGTCCCCTCCCAAGTCCCTACCCCTCCCATGTCCCTATCCCCTCCCAACTGCCTGCCCCTCCCAAGCCCCTGGCCCTCCCACGTTCCTAGTCCCTTCCCATGTCCCCAGTCCCCTCCCAGGTCCCTGCCCCTCCCATGTTCCCTGTCCCCTCCCCACTCCCTGCCCCTCCCATTTCCCCAGTCCCCTCCCCAGTCCCTGCCCCTCCCAAGTCCCCACTCCCTTCCCAAGTCCCCAGGCCCCTCCCAAGTCCCTGCCCCTCCCAGGTCCCAAGTCCTCTCCCAAGTCCCTGCCCCTCCCATGTTCCCAGGCCCCTCCCCAGTCCCTGCCCCTGCCATGTCCACAGTCCCCTCCCAAGTCTCTGCCCCTCCCATGGCCCTATCCCCTCCCAACTGCCTGCCCCTCCCAAGCCCCTGGCCCTCCCACGTTCCTTGTCCCCTCCCATTTCCCCAGTCCCTTTCCAAGTCCCTGCCCATCCCAAGTCCCTGCCCCTCCCAGGTCCCAAGTCCCCTCCCAAGTCCCTGCGCCTCCCATGTCCCCAGTCCCCTCTCCAGTCCCTGCCCCTCCCAAGTCCCTGCTCCTCCCGTGTCCCCAGTCCCTTCCCAGTCCCTTCCCCTCCCAAGTCCCTAGTCCCTTCCCATGTCCCGAGTCCCCTCCCAAGTCCCTGCCCCTCCCATGTCCCCAGTCCCCTCCCCAGTCCCTGCCCCTCCCAAATCCCTGCCCCTCCCATGCCAGCAGTCCCCTCCTATGTCCCCAGTCCCCTCCCAGGTCCCTGCCCCTCCCATGTTCCCTGTCCCCTCCCCAGTCCCTGCCCCTCCCATGTTCCCACTCCCCTCCCAACTGCCTGCCCCTACCAATCCCTGCCCCTCCCAGGTCCCAAGTCCTCTCCCAAGTCCCTGCCCCTCCCATGTTCCCAGGCCCCTCCCCAGTCCCTGCCCCTGCCATGTCCACAGTCCCCTCCCAAGTCCCTGCCCCTCCCATGTCCCTATCCCCTCCCAACTGCCTGCCCCTCCCAAGCCCCTGGCCCTCCCACGTTCCTAGTCCCTTCCCATGTCCCCAGTCCCCTCCCCAGTCCCTGCCCCTCCCAAATCCCTGCCCCTCCCATGCCAGCAGTCCACTCCCATGTCCCCAGTCCCCTCCCAAGTCCCCAGTCCCCTCCCAAGTCCCTGCCCCTCCCATGTTCCCAGTCCCCTCCCAACTGCCTACCCCTCCCAAGTACCTGCCCCTCCCAAGTCCACTCCCATGTCCCCAGTCCCCTCCCAACTGCCTGCCCCTCCCAAGTCCCTGGCCCTCCCAGGTCCCTAGTCCTCTCCCATGTCCCCAGTCCATCCCAAGTCCCTGCCCCTCCCAAGTCCCTGCCCCTCCCAGGTCCCAAGTCCTCTCCCAAGTCCCTGCCCCTCCCATGTCCCCAGTCCCCACCCAACTGCCTGCACCTCCCAATTCCCTGGCCCTACCAAGTCCCTAGTCCTCTCCCATGTCCCCAGTCCCCTCCCCAGTCCCTGCCCCTCCCAAATCCCTGCCCCTCCCATGCCAGCAGTCCCCTCCCATGTCCCCAGTCCCCTCCCAGGTCCCTGCCCCTTCCATGTTCCCTGTCCCCTCCCCAGTCCCTGCCCCTCCCATGTCCCCATTCGCCTCCCAACTGCCTGCCCCTCCCAAGTCCCTGCCCCTCCCATTTTCCCAGTCCCCTCCCCAGTCCCTGCCCCTCCCATGTTCCCAGTCCCCTCCCCAGTCCCTGCCCCTCCCATGTCCAAAGTCCCCTCCCAAGTACCCAGTCTCCTCCCAAGTCCCTGCCCCTCCCATGTCCACAGTCCCCTCCCAAGTCACTGCCCCTCCCATGTCCCCAGTCCCCTCCCAACTGCCTACCCCTCCCAAGTACCTGCCCCTCCCAAGTCCTCTCCCATGTCCCCAGTCCCCTCCCAACTGCCTGCCCCTCCCAAGTCCCTGCCGCTCCCAAGTCCCTAGTCCCCTCCCATGTCCCCCGTCCCTTCCCAAGTCCCTGCCCCTCCCAAGTCCCTGCCCCTCCCAGGTTCCAAGTCCCCTCCCAAGTCCCTGCCCCTCCCAGGTCGCAAATTTTCTCCCAAGTCCCTGCCCCTCTCATGTTCCCAGTCCCCACCCCAGTCATTGCCCCTCCCATGTCCACAGTCCCCTCCCAAGTCCCTGGCCCTCCCAAGTCCCTAGTCCCTTCCCATGTCCCCAGTCCCCTCCCAAGTCCCTGCCCCTCCCATGTCCCCAGTCCCCTCCCCAGTCCCTGCCCCTCCCAAATCCCTGCCCCTCCCATGCTAGCACTCCCCTCCTATGTCCCCAGTCCCCTCCCAGGTCCCTGCCCCTCCCATGTTCCCTGTCTTCTCCCCACTCCCTGCCCCTCCCATGTCCCCAGTCCCCTCCCAACTGCCTGCCCCTCCCAAGTCCCTGCACCTCCCAAGTCCCCAGTCCCTTCCCAAGTACCCAGTCCCCTGCCAAGTCCCTGACCCTCCCATGTTCCCAGTCCCCTCCCCAGTCTCTGCCCCTCCCATGTCCCCAGTCCCCTCCCAAGTCCCCAGTCCCCTCCCAAGTCCCTGCCCCTCCCATGTACCCAGTCCCCTCCCAACTGCCTGCCCCTCCCAATTCCCTGGCCCTCCCAAGTCCCTAGTCCCTTCCCATGTCCGCAGTCCCCTCCCAAGTCCCTGCCCCTCCCATGTCAACTGCCTGCCCCTCCCAAGTCCCTGCCCCTCCCATGTTCCCAGTCCCTTCCGCAGTCCCTGCCCCTCCCATGTCCCCAGTCCCCTCCCAAGTACCCAGTCTCCTCCCAAGTCCCTGCCCCTCCCAAGTTTCCAGTCCCCTCCCCAGTCCCTGCCCCTCCCATGTCCACAGTCCCCTCCCAATTCACTGCCCCTCCCATTTCCCCAGTCCCCTCCCAACTGCCTATCCCTCCCAAGTCCCCAGTCCCCTCCCTAGTCCCTGACCCTCCCATGTTCTCAGTCCCCTCCACAGTCCCTCCCCCTCCCATGTCCACAGTCCCCTCCCAAGTCCCTGCCCCGCCCATGTTCCCAGTCCCTTCCCCAGTCCGTGCCCCTCCCATGTCCCCAGTCCCCTCCCAAGTCCCTCCCCCTCCTATGTCCCCAGTCCCCGCCACACCCAAATCCCTGCCCCTCCCATGTTCCCAGTCCCCTCCCCAGTCCCTGCCCCTCCCATGTCCCCAGTCCCCTCCCATGTTCCTGCCCCTCCCAAGTCCCTGCCCCTCCCAAGTCCCTAGTCCCCTCCCATGTCCCCAGTCCCTTCCCAAGTCCCTGCCCATCCCAAGTCCCTGCCCCTCCCAGGTCCCAAGTCCCCTCCCAGTTCCCTGCGCCTCCCATGTCCACAGTCCCCTCTCCAGTCCCTGCCCCTCCCAAGTCCCTGCCCCTCCCGTGTCCCCAGTCCCCTCTCAGTCCCTTCCCCTCCCAAGTCCCTAGTCCCCTTCCATGTCCCCAGTCCCCTCCCAACTGCCTGCCCCTCCCAAGTCCCTGGCCCTCCCAAGTCCCTAGTCCCTTCCCATGTCCCGAGTCCCCTCCCAAGTCCCTGCCCCTCCCATGTCCCCAGTCCCCTCCCAGGTCCCTGCCCCTCCCATGTTCCCTGTCCCCTCCCAAGTCCCTGCGCCTCCCGTGTCCCCAGTCCCCTCCCAGTCCCTTCCCCTCCCAAGTCCCTAGTCCCCTCCCATGTCCCCAGTCCCCTCCCCAGTCTCTGCCCCTCCCATGTCCCCAGTCCCCTCCCAAGTCCCCAGTCCCCTCCCAAGTCCCTGCCCCTCCCATGTACCCAGTCCCCTCCCAACTGCCTGCCCCTCCCAATTCCCTGGCCCTCCCAAGTCCCTAGTCCCTTCCCATGTCCGCAGTCCCCTCCCAAGTCCCTGCCCCTCCCATGTCAACTGCCTGCCCCTCCCAAGTCCCTGCCCCTCCCATGTTCCCAGTCCCCTCCCCAGTCCCTGCCCCTCCCATGTCCCCAGTCCCCTCCCAAGTACCCAGTCTCCTCCCAAGTCCCTGCCCCTCCCATGTTTCCAGTCCCCTCCCCAGTCCCTGCCCCTCCCATGTCCACAGTCCCCTCCCAATTCACTGCCCCTCCCATGTCCCCAGTCCCCTCCCAACTGCCTATCCCTCCCAAGTACCTGCCCCTCCCAAGTCCTCTCCCATGTCTCCAGTCCCCTCCCAACTGCCTGCCCCTCCCAATTCCCTGGCCCTCCCAAGTCCCTAGTCCCTTCCCATGTCCCCAGTCCCCTCCCCAGTCCCTGCCCCTCCCAAATCCCTGCCCCTCCCATGCCAGCAGTCCCCTCCCATGTCCCCACCCCCCTCCCAGGTCCCTGCCCCTCCCATGTTCCCTGTCCCCTCCCCAGTCCCTGCCCCTCCCATATCCCCATTCGCCTCCCAACTGCCTGCCCCTCCAGAGTCCCTGCCCCTCCCATGTTCCCAGTCCCCTCCCCAGTCCCTGCCCCTCCCATGTCCCCAGTCCCCTCCCAAGTACCCAGTCTCCTCCCAAGTCCCTGCCCCTCCCATGTTTCCAGTCCCGTCCCCAGTCCGTACCCCTCCCATGTCCACAGTCCCCTCCCAAGTCACTGACCCTCCCATGTCCCCAGTCCCCTCCCAACTGCCTGCCCCTACCAATCCCTGGCCCACCCAGGTCCCAAGTCCTCTCCCAAGTCCCTGCCCCTCCCATGTTCCCAGGCCCCTCCCCAGTCCCTGCCCCTGCCATGTCCACAGTCCCCTCCCAAGTCTCTGCCCCTCCCATGTCCCTATCCCCTCCCAACTGCCTGCCCCTCCCAAGCCCCTGGCCCTCCCACGTTCCTAGTCCCCTCCCATTTCCCCAGTCCCCTCCCCATTCCCTGCCCCTCCCAAGTCCCCAGTCCCTTCCCAATTCCCCAGGCCCCTCCCAAGTACCTGACCCTCCCATGTTCCCAGTCCCCTCCCCAGTCCCTGCCCCTCCCATGTCCACAGTCCCCACCGAAGTCACTGCCCCTCCCATGTCCCCAGTCCCCTCCCAACCTGCCCCTCCCAAGTCCCTGCCCCTCCCAAGTCCTGCCCTCAGTCCCTAGTCCCCATGTCCCCAGTCCCTTCCCAAGTCCCTGCCCATCCCAAGTCCCTGCCCCTCCCAGGTCCCAAGTCCCCTCCCAAGTCCCTGCGCCTCCCATGTCCCCAGTCCCCTCTCCAGTCCCTGCCCCTCCCAAGTCCCTGCCCCTCCCGTGTCCCCAAGTCCCCTCCCAGTCCCTTCCCCTCCCAAGTCCCTAGTCCCCTCCCAAGTCCCCAGTCCCCTCCCAAGTCCCTGCCCCTCCCATGTTCCCAGTCCCCTCCCAACTGCCTACCCCTCCCAAGTACCTGCCCCTCCCAAGTCCACTCCCATGTCCCCAGTCCCCTCCCAACTGCCTGCCCCTCCCAAGTCCCTGGCCCTCCCAAGTCCCTAGTCCTCTCCCATGTCCCCAGTCCCTTCCCAAGTCCCTGCCCCTCCCAAGTCCCTGCCCCTCCCAGGTCCCAAGTCCTCTCCCAAGTCCCTGCCCCTCCCATGTCCCCAGTCCCCTCCCAACTGCCTGCCTCTCCCAATTCCCTGGCCCTCCCAAGTCCCTAGTCCTCTCCCATGTCCCCAGTCCCCTCCCCAGTCCCTGCCCCTCCCAAATCCCTGCCCCTCCCATGCCAGCAGTCCCCTCCCATGTCCCCAGTCCCCTCCCAGGTCCCTGCCCCTCCCATGTCCCCATTCACCTCCCAACTGCCTGCCCCTCCCAAGTCCCTGCCCCTCCCATTTGCCCAGTCCCCTCCCCAGTCCCTGCCGCTCCCATGTTCCCAGTCCCCTCCCCAGTCCCTGCCCCTCCCATGTCCAAAGTCCCCTCCCAAGTACCCAGTCTCCTCCCAAGTCCCTGCCCCTCCCATGTCCCCAGTCCCCTCCCAACTGCCTACCCCTCCCAAGTACCTGCCCCTCCCAAGTCCTCTCCCATGTCCCCAGTCCCCTCCCAACTGCCTGCCCCTCCCAAGTCCCTGCCGCTCCCAAGTCCCTAGTCCCCTCCCATGTCCCCCGTCCCTTCCCAAGTCCCTGCCCCTCCCAAGTCCCTGCCCCTCCCAGGTTCCAAGTCCCCTCCCAAGTCCCTGCCCCTCCCAGGTCGCAAATTTTCTCCCAAGTCCCTGCCCCTCTCATGTTCCCAGTCCCCACCCCAGTCATTGCCCCTCCCATGTCCACAGTCCCCTCCCAAGTCCCTGGCCCTCCCAAGTCCCTAGTCCCTTCCCATGTCCCCAGTCCCCTCCCAAGTCCCTGCCCCTCCCATGTCCCCAGTCCCCTCCCCAGTCCCTGCCCCTCCCAAATCCCTGCCCCTCCCATGCTAGCACTCCCCTCCTATGTCCCCAGTCCCCTCCCAGGTCCCTGCCCCTCCCATGTTCCCTGTCTTCTCCCCACTCCCTGCCCCTCCCATGTCCCCAGTCCCCTCCCAACTGCCTGCCCCTCCCAAGTCCCTGCACCTCCCAAGTCCCCAGTCCCTTCCCAAGTACCCAGTCCCCTGCCAAGTCCCTGACCCTCCCATGTTCCCAGTCCCCTCCCCAGTCTCTGCCCCTCCCATGTCCCCAGTCCCCTCCCAAGTCCCCAGTCCCCTCCCAAGTCCCTGCCCCTCCCATGTACCCAGTCCCCTCCCAACTGCCTGCCCCTCCCAATTCCCTGGCCCTCCCAAGTCCCTAGTCCCTTCCCATGTCCGCAGTCCCCTCCCAAGTCCCTGCCCCTCCCATGTCAACTGCCTGCCCCTCCCAAGTCCCTGCCCCTCCCATGTTCCCAGTCCCTTCCGCAGTCCCTGCCCCTCCCATGTCCCCAGTCCCCTCCCAAGTACCCAGTCTCCTCCCAAGTCCCTGCCCCTCCCAAGTTTCCAGTCCCCTCCCCAGTCCCTGCCCCTCCCATGTCCACAGTCCCCTCCCAATTCACTGCCCCTCCCATTTCCCCAGTCCCCTCCCAACTGCCTATCCCTCCCAAGTCCCCAGTCCCCTCCCTAGTCCCTGACCCTCCCATGTTCTCAGTCCCCTCCACAGTCCCTCCCCCTCCCATGTCCACAGTCCCCTCCCAAGTCCCTGCCCCGCCCATGTTCCCAGTCCCTTCCCCAGTCCGTGCCCCTCCCATGTCCCCAGTCCCCTCCCAAGTCCCTCCCCCTCCTATGTCCCCAGTCCCCGCCACACCCAAATCCCTGCCCCTCCCATGTTCCCAGTCCCCTCCCCAGTCCCTGCCCCTCCCATGTCCCCAGTCCCCTCCCATGTTCCTGCCCCTCCCAAGTCCCTGCCCCTCCCAAGTCCCTAGTCCCCTCCCATGTCCCCAGTCCCTTCCCAAGTCCCTGCCCATCCCAAGTCCCTGCCCCTCCCAGGTCCCAAGTCCCCTCCCAGTTCCCTGCGCCTCCCATGTCCACAGTCCCCTCTCCAGTCCCTGCCCCTCCCAAGTCCCTGCCCCTCCCGTGTCCCCAGTCCCCTCTCAGTCCCTTCCCCTCCCAAGTCCCTAGTCCCCTTCCATGTCCCCAGTCCCCTCCCAACTGCCTGCCCCTCCCAAGTCCCTGGCCCTCCCAAGTCCCTAGTCCCTTCCCATGTCCCGAGTCCCCTCCCAAGTCCCTGCCCCTCCCATGTCCCCAGTCCCCTCCCAGGTCCCTGCCCCTCCCATGTTCCCTGTCCCCTCCCAAGTCCCTGCGCCTCCCGTGTCCCCAGTCCCCTCCCAGTCCCTTCCCCTCCCAAGTCCCTAGTCCCCTCCCATGTCCCCAGTCCCCTCCCCAGTCTCTGCCCCTCCCATGTCCCCAGTCCCCTCCCAAGTCCCCAGTCCCCTCCCAAGTCCCTGCCCCTCCCATGTACCCAGTCCCCTCCCAACTGCCTGCCCCTCCCAATTCCCTGGCCCTCCCAAGTCCCTAGTCCCTTCCCATGTCCGCAGTCCCCTCCCAAGTCCCTGCCCCTCCCATGTCAACTGCCTGCCCCTCCCAAGTCCCTGCCCCTCCCATGTTCCCAGTCCCCTCCCCAGTCCCTGCCCCTCCCATGTCCCCAGTCCCCTCCCAAGTACCCAGTCTCCTCCCAAGTCCCTGCCCCTCCCATGTTTCCAGTCCCCTCCCCAGTCCCTGCCCCTCCCATGTCCACAGTCCCCTCCCAATTCACTGCCCCTCCCATGTCCCCAGTCCCCTCCCAACTGCCTATCCCTCCCAAGTACCTGCCCCTCCCAAGTCCTCTCCCATGTCTCCAGTCCCCTCCCAACTGCCTGCCCCTCCCAATTCCCTGGCCCTCCCAAGTCCCTAGTCCCTTCCCATGTCCCCAGTCCCCTCCCCAGTCCCTGCCCCTCCCAAATCCCTGCCCCTCCCATGCCAGCAGTCCCCTCCCATGTCCCCACCCCCCTCCCAGGTCCCTGCCCCTCCCATGTTCCCTGTCCCCTCCCCAGTCCCTGCCCCTCCCATATCCCCATTCGCCTCCCAACTGCCTGCCCCTCCAGAGTCCCTGCCCCTCCCATGTTCCCAGTCCCCTCCCCAGTCCCTGCCCCTCCCATGTCCCCAGTCCCCTCCCAAGTACCCAGTCTCCTCCCAAGTCCCTGCCCCTCCCATGTTTCCAGTCCCGTCCCCAGTCCGTACCCCTCCCATGTCCACAGTCCCCTCCCAAGTCACTGACCCTCCCATGTCCCCAGTCCCCTCCCAACTGCCTGCCCCTACCAATCCCTGGCCCACCCAGGTCCCAAGTCCTCTCCCAAGTCCCTGCCCCTCCCATGTTCCCAGGCCCCTCCCCAGTCCCTGCCCCTGCCATGTCCACAGTCCCCTCCCAAGTCTCTGCCCCTCCCATGTCCCTATCCCCTCCCAACTGCCTGCCCCTCCCAAGCCCCTGGCCCTCCCACGTTCCTAGTCCCCTCCCATTTCCCCAGTCCCCTCCCCATTCCCTGCCCCTCCCAAGTCCCCAGTCCCTTCCCAATTCCCCAGGCCCCTCCCAAGTACCTGACCCTCCCATGTTCCCAGTCCCCTCCCCAGTCCCTGCCCCTCCCATGTCCACAGTCCCCACCGAAGTCACTGCCCCTCCCATGTCCCCAGTCCCCTCCCAACTGCCTGCCCCTCCCAAGTCCCTGCCCCTCCCAAGTCCCTAGTCCCCTCCCATGTCCCCAGTCCCTTCCCAAGTCCCTGCCCATCCCAAGTCCCTGCCCCTCCCAGGTCCCAAGTCCCCTCCCAAGTCCCTGCGCCTCCCATGTCCCCAGTCCCCTCTCCAGTCCCTGCCCCTCCCAAGTCCCTGCCCCTCCCGTGTCCCCAGTCCCCTCCCAGTCCCTTCCCCTCCCAAGTCCCTAGTCCCCTCCCAAGTCCCCAGTCCCCTCCCAAGTCCCTGCCCCTCCCATGTTCCCAGTCCCCTCCCAACTGCCTACCCCTCCCAAGTACCTGCCCCTCCCAAGTCCACTCCCATGTCCCCAGTCCCCTCCCAACTGCCTGCCCCTCCCAAGTCCCTGGCCCTCCCAAGTCCCTAGTCCTCTCCCATGTCCCCAGTCCCTTCCCAAGTCCCTGCCCCTCCCAAGTCCCTGCCCCTCCCAGGTCCCAAGTCCTCTCCCAAGTCCCTGCCCCTCCCATGTCCCCAGTCCCCTCCCAACTGCCTGCCTCTCCCAATTCCCTGGCCCTCCCAAGTCCCTAGTCCTCTCCCATGTCCCCAGTCCCCTCCCCAGTCCCTGCCCCTCCCAAATCCCTGCCCCTCCCATGCCAGCAGTCCCCTCCCATGTCCCCAGTCCCCTCCCAGGTCCCTGCCCCTCCCATGTCCCCATTCACCTCCCAACTGCCTGCCCCTCCCAAGTCCCTGCCCCTCCCATTTGCCCAGTCCCCTCCCCAGTCCCTGCCGCTCCCATGTTCCCAGTCCCCTCCCCAGTCCCTGCCCCTCCCATGTCCAAAGTCCCCTCCCAAGTACCCAGTCTCCTCCCAAGTCCCTGCCCCTCCCATGTCCCCAGTCCCCTCCCAACTGCCTACCCCTCCCAAGTACCTGCCCCTCCCAAGTCCTCTCCCATGTCCCCAGTCCCCTCCCAACTGCCTGCCCCTCCCAAGTCCCTGCCGCTCCCAAGTCCCTAGTCCCCTCCCATGTCCCCCGTCCCTTCCCAAGTCCCTGCCCCTCCCAAGTCCCTGCCCCTCCCAGGTTCCAAGTCCCCTCCCAAGTCCCTGCCCCTCCCAGGTCGCAAATTTTCTCCCAAGTCCCTGCCCCTCTCATGTTCCCAGTCCCCACCCCAGTCATTGCCCCTCCCATGTCCACAGTCCCCTCCCAAGTCCCTGGCCCTCCCAAGTCCCTAGTCCCTTCCCATGTCCCCAGTCCCCTCCCAAGTCCCTGCCCCTCCCATGTCCCCAGTCCCCTCCCCAGTCCCTGCCCCTCCCAAATCCCTGCCCCTCCCATGCTAGCACTCCCCTCCTATGTCCCCAGTCCCCTCCCAGGTCCCTGCCCCTCCCATGTTCCCTGTCTTCTCCCCACTCCCTGCCCCTCCCATGTCCCCAGTCCCCTCCCAACTGCCTGCCCCTCCCAAGTCCCTGCACCTCCCAAGTCCCCAGTCCCTTCCCAAGTACCCAGTCCCCTGCCAAGTCCCTGACCCTCCCATGTTCCCAGTCCCCTCCCCAGTCTCTGACCCTCCCATGTCCCCAGTCCCCTCCCAAGTCCCCAGTCCCCTCCCAAGTCCCTGCCCCTCCCATGTACCCAGTCCCCTCCCAACTGCCTGCCC
>JAUMJM010000204.1:0-154823 GCA_033558235.1 Neomorphus geoffroyi | reverse complement strand
CTCGGATCCTCCACGACCTCAAAAACTCCTGAGATGCCACCAAGGCTCCTCCAACCACCTTGACCCAACCCAACCTTCTCCAAGCTTGGATTCTCCATGATCTCAAGGTCTTGAGAAGCCACCAAGGTCGTTCCCACCACCCTGGGACCAACCCAACCTTCTCCAAGCTCAGATCCTCCATGATCTCAAAGCTCCTGAGATGCCACCAAGGTCGTTCCACCACCCTGAGCTCCTCCCAACATTCTCCAAGCTCGGATCCTCCACGACCTCAAAACTCCTGAGATGCCACCAAGGCTCCTCCAACCACCTTGACCCAACCCAACCTTCTCCAAGCTTGGATTCTCCATGATCTCAAGGTCTTGAGAAGCCACCAAGGTCGTTCCCACCACCCTGGGACCAACCCAACCTTCTCCAAGCTCAGATCCTCCATGATCTCAAAGCTCCTGAGATGCCACCAAGGTCGTTCCCACCACCCTGAGCTCCTCCCAACATTCTCCAAGCTCGGACCCTCCAAGACCTCAAAGCCCCTGAGATGCCACCAAGGCTCCTTCCACTCTGTTGGGGTGGATCTTGGTGGGATCTCCAAGACCTCAAAGCCCCTGAGATGCCACCAAGGCTCCTTCCACTCTGTTGGGGTGGATCTTGGTGACTCTCCAAGACCTCAAAGCCCCTGAGATGCCACCAAGACCCCTCCCGACCTTCTTGCTCTGCTGCTCCTTGGTCGACTGCTGACTCAGCAAACTCTCGATCTCCAAGTCCACGTCGGACGCCTGTTTCCGGGTCTTCTTCAGGATCTCCTTCCCACCATCGCCACCGCTTCCTCCACCGACGGTCGAGGCGGTGGAGGTGACGCAGATGCCACCGTCTTGATCTCCTCGACGTTTCCGACCGCTCGGGTCCTTCCCGGGTGTTCTCGTTCCCGACGCCCGTCATGGCCGACAGCTTGGAGTGGTCGGCGTAGGTGACCACGGTGGGACGGGTGGGGTCGTCTTGGAGAAGACTTCGCTTCACCTCGATCAGTTCTTGGGCGGCGAATTTCTGGAGAAGACTTTCCACCGCGCGCCGCGTCACGGGGGCCTCGGGGCTGTGACGGGAGAGGGGGGGGACACACGGTTGGTGGCATCTGGGAGGGGTTTGGTGGCATCTTGGGGGGGTTTGGTGACATCTGGGAGGGTTTGGTGGCATCTGGGAGGGGTTTGGTGGCATCTGGGGGGGGTTTGGGGGCATCTGGGGGGGTTTTGGGGGCATCTGGGGGGGTTTGGGGGCTTCTGGGGGGCTTTGATGGCATCTGGGGGGGGTTGGGTGGCATCTGGGGGGGCTTTGGTGGCATCTGGGGGGGGGTTTGGGGGCATCTGGGGGGGGTTTGGGGGCTTCTGGGGGGCTTTGGTGGCATCTGGGGGGGGGTTGGTGGCATCTGGGGGGGTTTTGGGGGCATCTGGGGGGGTTTGGTGGCATCTGGGGGGGTTTGGTGACATCTGGGAGGGGTTTGGTGACATCTGGGGGGGCTTTGGTGGCATCTGGGGGGGGGTTGGGGGCATCTGGGGGGGTTTTGGGGGCATCTGGGGGGGTTTGGGGGCTTCTGGGGGCTTTGATGGCATCTGGGGGGGGTTGGTGGCATCTGGGGGGGCTTTGGTGGCATCTGGGGGGGGGTTGGGGGCATCTGGGGGGTTTTGGGGGCATCTGGGGGGGTTTGGGGGCTTCTGGGGGCTTTGATGGCATCTGGGGGGGGTTTGGTGGCATCTGGGGGGGCTTTGGTGGCATCTGGGGGGGGTTGGGGGCATCTGGGGGGGGTTTGGGGCATCTGGGGGGGCTTTTTGGAGGATGGTGGCATCTAAGGGGGCTTTTTGGGGGGTTTGGGGGCATCTGGGAGGGGTTTGGTGGCATCTGGGGGGGGTTTGGTGGCATCTGGGGGGGGTTTGGGGGCATCTGGGGGGGGTTTGGGGGCATCTGGGGGGGGGTTGGGGGCATCTGGGGGGGGTTTGGTGGCATCTGGGGGGGGTTTGGGGGCATCTGGGGGGGGGTTGGGGGCATCTGGGGGGGGTTTTGGGGGCATCTGGGGGGGTTTGGGGGCTTCTGGGGGGCTTTGATGGCATCTGGGGGGGGTTGGTGGCATCTGGGGGGCTTTGGTGGCATCTGGGGGGGGTTTGGGGGCATCTGGGGGGGGTTTGGGGGCTTCTGGGGGGCTTTGGTGGCATCTGGGGGGGGGGTTTGGTGGCATCTGGGGGGGTTTGGGGGCATCTGGGGGGGGTTGGTGGCATCTGGGGGGGCTTTGGTGGCATCTGGGGGGGTTTTGGGGGCATCTGGGGGGGTTTGGGGCTTCTGGGGGGCTTTGATGGCATCTGGGGGGGGTTGGTGGCATCTGGGGGGGCTTTGGTGGCATCTGGGGGGGGTTTGGGGGCATCTGGGGGGGGTTTGGGGGGCTTTTGAGGAGCTTTGGTGGCATCTGGGGGGTTTGGTGGCATCTGGGAGGGGTTTGGTGGCATCTGGGGGGGTTTGGTGACATCTGGGAGGGGTTTGGTGGCATCTGGGGGGGCTTTGGTGGCATCTGGGGGGGGGTTGGTGGCATCTGGGGGGGGTTTGGTGACATCTGGGAGGGGTTTGGTGGCATCTGGGGGGGTTTGGTGACATCTGGGAGGGGTTTGGTGGCATCTGGGGGGCTTTGGTGGCATCTGGGGGGGGGTTGGGGGCATCTGGGGGGGTTTTGGGGGCATCTGGGGGGGTTTGGGGGCTTCTGGGGGGCTTTGATGGCATCTGGGGGGGGTTGGTGGCATCTGGGGGGGCTTTGGTGGCATCTGGGGGGGTTTTGGGGGCATCTGGGGGGGGTTTGGGGGCTTCTGGGGGCTTTGGTGGCATCTGGGGGGGGGGTTGGTGGCATCTGGGGGGGGGTTGGGGGCATCTGGGGGGGGTTTGGGGGCTTCTGGGGGGGCTTTGGTGGCATCTGGGGGGGTTTTGGGGGCATCTGGGGGGGGTTTGGGGCTTCTGGGGGGCTTTTTGGAGGATGGTGGCATCTAAGGGGCTTTGGGGTTTGGGGCATCTGGGGGTTTGGGGCATCTGGGGGGGGTTTGGTGGCATCTGGGGGGGCTTTGGTGGCATCTGGGGGGGTTTGGTGGATCTGGGGGGTTGGGCATCTGGGGGGGGGTTTGGGGGCTTCTGGGGGGCTTTGGTGGCATCTGGGGGGGGTTGGTGGCATCTGGGGGGGGTTTGGTGGCATCTGGGGGGGCTTTTTGGAGGATGGTGGCATCTAAGGGGGCTTTTGAGGAGCTTTGGTGGCATCTGGGGGGGTTTGGTGGCATCTGGGAGGGGTTTGGTGGCATCTGGGGGGGCTTTTTGGGGGAGGTGGGGCATCTGGGGGGGGTTTGGTGGCATCTGGGGGGGGTTTGGTGGCATCTAAGGGGGCTTTTTGGGGGGTTTGGTGGCATCTGAGGGGGGTTTGGTGGCATCTGGGAGGGGTTTGGGGGCATCTGGGGGGGATGGGTGACACCTGGGCGGGGTTGGTGCCACCTGGGAGGGGTGTTTGGTGTCACCTGGGGGGGGTTGGTGTCACCTGGGTGGGTTTGGTGACACCTGGGGGGGGGTTGGTGACACCTGAGGGGGGATGGGTGACACCTGGGGGGGGATGGTGACACCTGGGGGGGGTTGGTGTCACCTGGGTGGGTTTGGTGACACCTGGGCGGGGTTGGTGCCACCTGGGGGGGATGGGTGACACCTGGGCGGGGTTGGTGCCACCTGGGGGGGTTGGTGCCACCTGGGGGGGGGTTGGTGCCACCTGGGGGGTTTGGTGACACCTGGGGGTGGGTTTGGTGTCACCTGGGGGGGTTGGTGCCACCTGGGGGGGATGGGTGACACCTGGGCGGGGTTGGTGCCACCTGGGGGGGTTGGTGCCACCTGGGGGGGGGTTGGTGCCACCTGGGGGGTTTGGTGACACCTGGGGGTGGGTTTGGTGTCACCTGGGGGGGTTGGTGCCACCTGGGGGGTTTGGTGCCACCTGGGGCGGGTGGTGTCACCTGGGCAGGGTTGGTGTCACCTGGACGGGGTTGGGTGACACCTGGGGGGGGATGGGTGTCACCTGGGGGGGTTGGTGTCACCTGGGCGGGGTTGGGTGACACCTGGGTGGGGTGGGTGACACCTGGGGGGGGATGGGTGACACCTGGGTGGGGTGGGTGACACCTGGGGAGTCCTTACGGAGGAGAGGGCCCTGCAGATGGCGCCGGAGTCGGTGGGGAGGGGCAGCGCCAGGTGCGCCAGGTGCCGCAGGAGGCGCCGCTCCAGGGCGGGGTCGGTGGCCAGGTCGGAGGTCGCCGAGGTCGCCGGGGTCGCCGAGGTCGCCGGGGTCACCGGGGGAGAAGCCGGGGTGGAGGGGGTGGGGGTCGGGGGTGGGGCTTGGGGGAGGGGTTGGGGCTGCGGGGGGGGGGGCGGGGTCTGCGAGGGGGGGAGGGGTCAAAGGTCACGGAGGACCAAACCGCGCCCCCCCCCCCCCCAAGCCCGTGACCCCCAGGTGACCCTCCTTGACCTTTGACCCCCCCCCCCAACCTTGGCCACCAAGTGAGGCCAAACCTGACCCCAAACTCCCAATCCTTGACCCCAAACTTGACCTTGACCCCAAATTTGACCCCTTGACCCCAAATGACCCCAGGTTTGACCCCTTGACCCCAAACCTGACCCCAAATGACCCCAAACCCCCAACCCTTGACCCCAAACTTGACCCCAAATGACCCTGAGTGACCCCTTGACCTTTTGACCCCCCTCTCCCTCCTCCCCTTAACCTTTTGACCCCCCTCCCCCTCCCCCCCTTGACCTTTGACCCCCCTCCTTCCACCCCCACCTCCCCCCTTGACCTTTTGATCCCCTTCCCCCTCTCTCCCTCCTCTCCCCCCTTGACCTTTTGACCCCCCTCCCTCCTCCCCCTTTGACCTTTGACCCCCCTCCTCCCCCTTCTCCCCTTGACCTTTTGACCCCCCCTGCTCCCTCCTCCCCCCTCCCCCCTTGACCTTTTGACCCCCTTCCCTCCTCCTCCCCTCCCCCCCTCCCCCCTTGACCTTTTGACCCCCTCCCCCCTCCCCCCTTGACCTTTTGACCCCCTCCTCCCCCCTCCCCCTTGACCTTTTGACCCCCCTCCCCCCTTGACCTTTTGACCCCCTCCCTCCCCCCCCCCCCCTCACCCAGCGGGTCCTGCTTCCTCCTGCGCTGGAGCCGCTCCCGCAGCGAGTCCAGCTGCTTCTTGTGGGCCTGGATGGAGCTCCACGTGTCCGACATGGTCGCCGGGGCCACCGGGAGCCGCTCGGGGCCACCAAAAGCCACGGCGGGGCCACCGGGAGCCGCTCGGGGCCACCGGGAGCCGCCGCTCCCCCTCACCGAGCGCGGGAACCGCGTCTCTTCCGGCCGCCCGCCGGAAGCGCCTGAAGCCGCCGCCGCCATTTTGAGCTAGGGCAGCGCCTTCTAACTCTTCCAGCGGGCCGCCATCTTTGTTGAGGGCGCCCCCCCCCCCCCCCATACATAGCCCTAACGGCGCCATCTTGAATGGGGGAGTGGTGACGATTCCCCCGGCGCCATTTTGCGTAAGGGCAGCGCCCTTTCCGTTCCCTACGGCCGCCCGCCATGTTGGTTGAAGGCACCGCCCCCCCCCTCCCGGCCCCTCCCATAGCCCCATCTTGACTTCGGGCGGGGGGAGGTGGTGCTGATTCCTCCACCGCCATTTTGAGTGGGGGCAGAGCCCCTTCTATTCCCAATGGGCGCCCGCCATCTTTTTTGAGGGCGCCGCCATTTTGAGCGCCGGCCCCGCCGAATTTTGGGGGGGGGCGCCCCCTTTTTTGAGGTAAAACCTCTCCTTTTTGAGGTCAAACCCCACTTTTCGGGGTCGATTCCGCCTCAGATCCCTCCCCCCCGCCCTAATCCCAAAGCACAGAGCACAAACCCAGCGGGAAAGGGGTTAAAATCGGGCTTTAATCGACTTCGGGGGGCGGGCGGGGGGGGGGGGGGGGGGCGGCGGTTTTGGGGTGAAAAGGGGGGTCTTGGGGGGGGCGGCTTTGGGGTCCCCCTGGGGGGGGGGGGTCTTGGGGTCCCCCTTGTGGTTTGGGGTCCCCCCCCGGTTGTTTTGGGGTCCCCTTGGGGGTCTCGGGGTCCCACCTTGAACTTTTGGGGTCCCCTTTGTCATTTTGGGGTCCCTCCCGTGATTTTGGGGTCCCCCTGGGGGTCTCGGGGTCCCCACTTGTCATTATGGGGTCCCCCCTGTTATTTTGGGGTCCCCTTGGGGGGTCCTGGGGTCCCACCTTGAGTTTTTGGGGTCCCTTTCATCATTTTGGGGTCCCCTCTTGTCATTATGAGGTCCCTCCCCGTGATTTTGGGGTCCCCTTGGGGGTCTCGGGGTCCCCATTTGTCATTATGGGGTCCCCTCTATTATTTTGGGGTCCCCTTGGGGGGTCCTGGGGTCCCCATTTGTCATTATGGGGTCCCCTCTATTATTTTGGGGTCCCCTTGGGGGGTCCTGGGGTCCCCACTTGTCATTTTGGGGTCCCCTCTTGTCATTATGGGGTCCCTCCCTGTGATTTTGGGGTCCCCTTGGGGGGTCCTGGGGTCCCACCTTGAGTTTTTGGGGTCCCTTTCATCATTTTGGGGTCCCCTTGGGGGTCTTGGGGTCCCCTTTTGTCATTATGGGGTCCCCTCTATTATTTTGGGGTCCTCTTGGGGTCCCCCCCTGTTATTTTGGGGTCCCCTTGGGGGGTCCTGGGGTCCCACCTTGAGTTTTTTGGGGTCCCTTTCGTCATTTTGGGGTCCCTCCCCGTGATTTTGGGGTCCCCTTGGGGGGTCTCGGGGTCCCCTCTTGTCATTTTGGGGTCCCCCCTTGAACTTTCGGGGTCCCCTTTGTCCCCTTAGGGTCCCACCTCGTGATTTTGGGGTCCTCCCCTCACCCCACCCCCCCCCCCCCCCCCAAAAGCTCGGGGAGGTCCCACCACGCGAGGACCAACTTTTTGGGGTGCTCAGAGGGGGGGGGACACGACACACCCCAAAACTTGGGGTTCAGTGCCCAAACTGGGGGGCACGGGGACCCCCTTGGGCCCCACCTGGAGCTCCTTGGAGCTCCTCGCGACCTTCACCCCCACCTTCTCCTCCTCCTCCTCTTTCTTCTTCTTCTTCTTCCATCCCGGGGTCCCCCTTGACTTGGGCGTCTCCCGCCACCCTTTTGGGGTCCCCCCTCGTCGTTTCGGGGTCCCCCCTCGTCGTCTCCAGCTCTTCTTCGTCCTCCTCGCTCTCGGCTTCCTGCTCGTCCTCATCCGAAGCTTCTCCAGATGTTCCACCACCTCCTCGACGCGGGGTCACCTGGTTTCGGGGTTCCTCGACGTCGTTTTGGGGTCCCACCACCTCGTTTCGGGGTTCCTCGACCTCGTTTCGAGGTCCCGCCTCGATTTGGGGATCCCCTTCCACCGAATTTCGGGGTTCCCCGCCTCCGTGGGTCAACTGTCCCCCGAGATGAAGCCGCACGTGATGTTGGAGGTTGAGGGCGTTGGTGAACTTCTTCTGGCAGAGGGGACAGGAGTTTTGGGGGCCACCTCGATGCCCCCCGAGATGCGCCCGTAAATTCCCGCGGCTCGAGAAGCAACGCCCGCAAATTTTACACCTCAACGACTTCTCGACGCTTCCCGACGCGAACCCGGTGGGACCTCCGTGAAGACCAAAGTGGAACCTCAACGCTCGGGGACAACTCAAAACCCGGTGGCAAACGGGACATTGGTGACGCGGTGGCTCCGAAGACGACGAAGACGAAGACGAAGATGAAGACGAAGCCGAAGCCTTCGGGGGGTCGATCTTCTCCACCAGTTGTTGCAGTTTGGCCGTTTCCGACGGCGCCGCCGCCGCCGCCGCCGCCGCCGCCTCCAGGAGGAGCGGAGGAACCTTCCAACGCCCGGTGAGGAGCAACCAAGATGGCGGTGGCTTTCCTGGAGGGGTGTTTTCGTCCCCGCCTTGAGGTCTTCCCTCGGTGGCTTTGAGGAGGAGAAGCTTGTGGAAGGCGCTCAGGGGGTGGGTGGGCACGGGGAGGGGAGGGGTGGCCACCAGGGCGGGGTGGGTGGCCACCAGGGTGGGTTGGGTGGTCCCAAGGAGGTGTTGGGTGCTCACGTTGACCGGTTGGGTGGCCACGTTGACCGGTTGGGTGCTCACGTTGACCTGTTGGGTGGCCACGTTGACCTGTTGGGTGGCCACGTTGACCTGGTTGGTCCCACTGAGATGTTGGCTGGTCCCGGTGACGTTCTGGGCAGTCCCGGTGACATGGGTGGTCCCGGCGAGCTTCTGGGTGGCCACGTTGACCTGTTGGGTGGCCCCGGTTGCATTCGGAGCAGCTGCGTTGACCTGTTGGGTGGCCACGTTGACTTGGTTGCCCGCCACAAGGTGTTGGGTGGCCACGTTGACCGGTTGGGTGGCCACGTTGGGTGGTTGGGTGGCCACGTTGACCGGTTGGGTGGCCCCGGTTGGATTTGGAGCAACCGCGTTGACCTGTTGGGTGGCCGCGTTGACTTGGGCGGCCACCAAAGCCGGTTGGGCGGCCACCAAAGCCGGTTGGGTGGCCCCGGCGAGGGGTTGAGAAGCCGGCAGGAGATAATCGAGGTGTTGAGGGACGGGATGAGGGTTCATCTGGACGTGGGGGTACTTCTCGCGGTGCCGGTGGAAGTGGACCTTCAGGTTGCCCCTCGTGGTGAACCGGTTGCCGCAGACGTTGCACTTGTAGGGTCTCTCGCCCGTGTGGGACCTCAGGTGGATCTGCCGGGCGCTCTCGCTGCCGAAACTCTTCCCGCAGAAACCGCACTCGTGCCGAGAGGTCCCCGTCGCGTCCCCCACGGCGTTTTTGGGTCGCAGAAGACTCGGAGAAGACGCCCCGCTCAACGGCGTCGCCGCGCGAGCTTGACTTTTGGAGAAGAGGTGGAAGAGGTTGGGTTTGAGGACGTCGTTCTTGGGGAAGAAGGTGGCCAAGGTGGGCTTGGGGGTCTCCAAGGCGCCCAAGAGGAGGACCTGGCGGCAGATCTCCTCCGTCAGCTGCATCTGGTGGAGCTGGCGCTGCTGGAGGACCCGAAGCTCCTCCAGGATCAACGGGAGGTTCAGGGAGGTCCCGACGGTGACGCCGCCGGGAGGAGGGGGGGGTTGGGGGGGGTCCCGCTCGCCTTCCATCCCCGCGGGAGAAGACGAAGGCGACGTCGAGGCGGACGAGGACGCGGGGAGCTCGGCCGGGGACGGGGAGGCGGCGCCGGGGGAGCCTGGGGGAGAGAGGAGCCCAGTGGGAGGAGGGGACCCCAAAATCTGCATTTCTGACCCCAAAATCTGATTCTTTAACCCAAAAATAGCCTTTTTCACCCCAAAATCCACTTTATTTGACCCCAAATCCACTTTTGTTGACCCCAAATCTGCATTTTTACCCAAAATCTGTTTTTTTGACCCCAAAATCTGGGGTTTTTACCCCAAAATTAACTTCCTGACCCCAAAATCTGGGTTTTTGACCCCAAAATCTGCATTTCTGACCTCACAATCTGATTTTTTAACCCCAAAATATCCTGGTTTACCCCCAAAATCCACTTTTTTGGACCCCAAATCTGCATTTTTGACCCCAAATCTGGTGTTTTGACCCCAAAATCTGGGGGTTTTACCCCAAAATTAACTTTCTGACCTCAAAATCTGCTTTTTGGACCCCAAAATCTGCTTTTTTGACCCCAAAATCAAGTTTCTGACCTCAAAATCTGATTTTTTAACCCAAAAATATCCCTTTTTCCCCCAAAAACTGCTTTTTGGACCCCAAAATCTGCATTTTTGACCCAAAATCTGGTTTTTTGACCCCAAAATCTGCATTTTTGACCCCAAAATTAACTTTCTGACCCCAAAATCTGCATTTTTGACCCCCAAAATGTGCTTTTTTTACCCCAAAATTAACTTCCTGACCCCAAAATCTGCATTTTTGACCCCAAAAATCAAGTTTCTGACCTCTAAATCTGATTTTTTAACCCCAAAATATCCAGGTTTACCCCCAAATCCACTTCTGTTGATCCCAAATCTGCATTTTTGACCCAAAATCTGCTTTTTTTGACCCCAAAACCCGCTTTTCTGACCCCAAAATCAAGTTTCTGATCTCTAAATCTGATTTTTTAACCCCAAAATCTCCTGGTTTACCCCAAAATCCACTTTTTTACCCCAAAATCCACTTTCGTTGACCTCAAATCTGCATTTTTGACCCAAAATCTGGTTTTTTGACCCCAAAATCTGCTTTTTTTACCCCAAAATTAACTTTCTGACCCCAAAATCTGCATTTTTGACCCCAAAATATCCTGGTTTACCCCAAAATCCACTTTTTTATCCCAAAATCCACTTTCTTTGACCCCAAATCTGCATTTTTGACCGAAAATCTGTTTTTTTGACCCCAAAATCTGCTTTTTTACCCCAAAATTAACTTTCTGACCCCAAAATCTGCATTTTTGAACCCAAAATCTGCTTTTTTACCCAAAATCCACTTTTTGGACCCCAAATACACATTTCTGACCCCAAAATCTGCATTTTTGACCCCAAAATCAAGTTTCTGACCTCAAAATCTGATTTTTTACCCCAAAAATATCCCTTTTACCCCAAAATCCACTTTTTGGACCCCAAATCTGCTTTTTTGACCCCGAAATCTTCTTTTTTGACCCCAAAATCAAGTTTCATTTTTCCCCAAATCCCCATTTTTCACCCCAAAACCAATTTCGCCCCTTAAAATCCCCATTTTTCACCCCCAAAATCCCCATTTTTCACCCCAAATTCCTCATTTTCCCCCAAATCCCCATTTTCACCCCAAATTCCTTATATTTTTCCCCAAACCCCTCATTTTTTCCCAAAATCCCCATTTTCACCCCAAAACCATTTCCCCCCAAAATCCCCATTTTACACCCCCAATTCCTCATCTTTTTTCCCCAAATTCCCCATTTTTCCCCCAAACCCCCCATTTTTTCCCAAAATCCTCATTTTTCACCCCAAATTCCTCATTTTTCCCCAAATCCCCATTTTTCACCCCCAAATTCCTTATATTTTTCCCCAAACCCCTCATTTTTTCCCAAAATCCCCATTTTTCACCCCAAAACCATTTCCCCCCAAAATCCCCATTTTTCACCCCCAATTCCTCATCTTTTTTCCCCAAATTCCCCACAATTCCCCATTTTTCCCCCAAACCCCCCATTTTTTTCCCCAAATCCCCATTTTTCACCCCAAATTCCTCATTTTTCACCCCAAATCCCCATTTTCACCCCAATTCCTCATCTTTTTTCCAAAATCCCCATTTTCACCCCAAAATTCCTTATTTTTCACCCCTAACCCCCCATTTTTTCCAAAATCCTCATTTTTCACCCCAAATTCCTCATTTTTTCCCCCAAATCCCCATTTTTCACCCCCAAATTCCTTATATTTTTCCCCAAACCCCTCATTTTTTCCCAAAATCCCCATTTTTCACCCCAAAACCATTTCCCCCCAAAATCCCCATTTTTCACCCCCAATTCCTCATCTTTTTTCCCCAAATTCCCCATTTTTCCCCCAAACCCCCCATTTTTTTCCCAAAATCCCCATTTTTCACCCCAAATTCCTCATTTTTCACCCCAAATCCCCATTTTCACCCCAATTCCTCATCTTTTTTTCCAAAATCCCCATTTTCACCCCAAAATTCCTTATTTTTCACCCCTAACCCCCCATTTTTTCCAAAATCCTCATTTTTCACCCCAAATTCCTCATTTTTTCCCAAAATCCCCATTTTTCACTGCCAAATTCCTTATTTTTCACCCCAAACCCCCCATTTTTTTTCCCAAAATTCCCCATTTTTCACCCCAAACCCCTCATTTTTTCCCCAAATCCCCATTTTTCACCCCAAAACCATTTCCCCCCCAAAATCCCAATTTTTCACCCCAAATTCCTCATTTTTTCCCCAAAATCCGCATTTTTCACCCCAAACCCCCCATTTTTCCCCCCAAATCCCCATTTTTCACCCCAAATTCCCCATTTTTTCCCAAAATCCCCATTTTTCACCCCAAAACCATTTCCCCCAAAATCCCCATTTTTCACCCCAAATTCCTCATTTTTTTCCCCAAAATCCCCATTTTTCACCCCAAATTCCTCATTTTTTCCCCAAATCCCCATTTTTCACCCCAAAACCATTTCCCCCCAAAATCCCCATTTTTCACCCCAAATTCCTCATTTTTTCCCCAAAATCCCCATTTTTCACCCCAAAATTCCTTAATTTTTTTCCCAAATTCCCCATTTTTTCCCAAAATCCCCATTTTTCACCCCAAAACCAATCCCCCCCCCTTCCACCCCCGCCCCCTTTCCTCCCCCCCCCCCCCCAATCGCGGCCGGACAGACGGACAGGGCTCTAAGAAGGAGGCGTCCGGCTGGGCCGGACAGACAGACGGACAAAGGCAATGGATGGCGATGGACGGACAGACGGACAAGGACAAGGGGGGGGGGGGGTGGGACAGACGGACAGGGATGGATTGGGGGGGGGGGGGGTGGTGGATGAGCGTGAAGAGGCCTGGACAGACGGATTGTCCGTCTGTCCGTCCGTCCCCGCACCCACCTCCCGCCTCAGCCATTGCTTTAAGGGCGCCCCCCCCCCCCCCCCCAAAATCCGGGAGGAAGAGGAGGGGAAAGGGATGTGACGTCACGAGGGGGCGGGGCCACGTTTTGGGGTGAAAAAGGGCGATTTTGGGGCTGGGAGGTGAAAAATGGGGCCCTTTTCCCTCCCCCAATCCCCTCCCCCCTCAGGTTTTGGGGTGAAAAGGGGGGATTTTGGGGTTTTGAGGTGGAAAATGCGCCCCCTCCCCCCTTAACCCCCCCCGTTCTTTCCCTTCCCGCCCAAATTTTGGGGTGAAAAAGGGCGATTTTGGGGCTCGGAGGTGCAAAATGGGGCCCTTTTCCCTCCCCAAATCCCCTCCCCCCTCAGGTTTTGGGGTGAAAAAGGGCGATTTTGGGGCTCGGAGGTGCAAAATGGGGCCCTTTTCCCTCCCCAAATCCCCTCCCCCCTCAGGTTTTGGGGTGAAAAGGGGCGATTTTGGGGTTTTGAGGTGAAAAATGCGCCCCCTCCCCCCTTAAAAAACCCCGTTCTTTCCCTTCCCGCCCAAATTTTGGGGTGAAAAAGGGCGATTTTGGGGCTCGGAGGTGCAAAATGGGGCCCTTTTCCCTCCCCAAATCCCCTCCCCCCTCAGGTTTTGGGGTGAAAAGGGGGGATTTTGGGGTTTTGAGGTGGAAAATGCGCCCCCTCCCCCCTTAAAAAACCCCGTTCTTTCCCTTCCCGCCCAAATTTTGGGGTGAAAAAGGGCGATTTTGGGGCTCGGAGGTGCAAAATGGGGCCCTTTTCCCTCCCCAAATCCCCTCCCCCCTCAGGTTTTGGGGTGAAAAAGCGCGATTTTGGGGTTTTGAGGTGGAAAATGGGGCCCTTTTCCCTCCCCAAATCCCCTCCCCCCTCAGGTTTTGGGGTGAAAAAGGGCGATTTTGGGGCTCGGAGGTGAAAAATGGGGCCCTTTTCCCTCCCCAAAACCCCTCCCCCCTCAGGTTTTGGGGTGAAAAAGGGCGATTTTGGGGTTTTGAGGTGCAAAATGGGGCCCTTTTCCCTCCCCAAAACCCCTCCCCCCTCAGGTTTTGGGGTGAAAAGGGGGGATTTTGGGGTTTTGAGGTGCAAAATGCGCCCCCTCCCCCCTTAACCCCCCCCGTTCTTTCCCTTCCCGCCCAAATTTTGGGGTGAAAAAGCGCGATTTTGGGGCTCGGAGGTGCAAAATGGGGCCCTTTTCCCTCCCCAAATCCCCTCCCCCCTCAGGTTTTGGGGTGAAAAAGGGCGATTTTGGGGTTTTGAGGTGGAAAATGGGGCCCTTTTCCCTCCCCAAATCCCCTCCCCCCTCAGGTTTTGGGGTGAAAAGGGGGGATTTTGGGGTTTTGAGGTGGAAAATGCGCCCCCCTCCCCCCTTAAAAAACCCCGTTCTGTCCCTTCCCGCCCAAATTTTGGGGTGAAAAAGCGCGATTTTGGGGCTCGGAGGTGCAAAATGGGGCCCTTTTCCCTCCCCAAATCCCCTCCCCCCTCAGGTTTTGGGGTGAAAAGGGGGGATTTTGGGGTTTTGAGGTGGAAAATGCGCCCCCTCCGCCCTTAAAAAACCCCGCTCTTTCCCTTCCCGCCCAAATTTTGGGGTGAAAAAGGGCGATTTTGGGGCTCGGAGGTGCAAAATGGGGCCCTTTTCCCTCCCCAAATCCCCTCCCCCCTCAGGTTTTGGGGTGAAAAGGGGGGATTTTGGGGTTTTGAGGTGGAAAATGCGCCCCCTCCCCCCTTAAAACCCCCCCTTCTTTCCCTTCCCGCCCAAATTTTGGGGTGAAAAAGCGCGATTTTGGGGCCGGGATACGCAAAACGCACCAAAATCGGAGTGGGCGGCGACGAGAACCAAAATTTTGTTTCACTGCTTTGCGTGGCGGGGGGGGGGGGGGACGGGACGGGACACAGGAAATCGTGTGGTTCCGGTTCAAGATGGCGCCGGGCTCGCCGCGCGGGCGGGCGCGTTTCCCGCCGTTTTGGCGCCTGGGGCTTAATTATTAATTAATTTCTGATTAATGATCAATGAACCAACCGGCCCCGCGATTTGAGCCCCTTTCAGCCGCTTCCCTTTCGTTTTGGCGTCGTTCCTTTCCCTTTCTCGGCCTTCCTCGCCCTTTTCTACCCCCTTTTAAGTGCTTTTGACGCCTTTAATTAATCACTAATAATTAATTAATTTCCTTTATTTTTATTATTTTCTAATAATTCCCCTCCCCTCACTCCTGCTTCTCCCCTTCCCTCCCCTTCCCCGCCTCCATCGCGTCGCTTCGCCTCCGTTCCACCCGTTTCTCCCTCAACCCGGATTTATTTTACCCCCCCCCCCATTAATTTTAATTTTAATTAATTTCATTAATTGCCATTAATTTCCCCCATTTCTCCCCTTCCCGTAATTTTTTCTTCCCCCTTTTCCCCTTTGGCGTCGCTTCCCGGCGTTTCGCTGCCTTTCCCGTCGATTCCAGCGCAGTTTCCACTCGTTTTCCACCCAACCCTTCATTTCCTTCATTAATTATTAATCATTTTTAATTAATTTGATTTCTCTTTTAGCCCTTTTCCCATCATTTTTCATGCGTTTCCTCCATTCTCTCCCCCCCCCTTTTTCCCGCCGTGAACTTTATTCCATTCATTTCACATTTCCCCGTTAAATTCATTAATTTTTAATATTTTTATTATTTTTATTATTTTTAATATTTTTAATATTTTTAATATTTTTATTATTTTTAAGTGAAATTTCGTTTTTTTCCCCATTATTGGAGCTTCTTCCCGGATTTCCTTGCTTTTTGAGCCCCTTCCTTCCCTTTTTACTCCTTTTATTCCGCTTGGATTTCTTTCTATTCCATTTCTTTTAATTTAATTAATTAATTAATGAATTAATTAAATTTATTTCCTAATTAAATGTCGGAGAACGCCGAGAGGGCGGGAGGAGAGCGACGTCGTAAACGGCAACGGGAAACGTGTCCGGATTGGAAAGGGTAAAAAAGAACGAAAGCCAACAAATTCAAATTCAAATTAAAATTAAAATTCAAATTAAAATTAAAATTAAATTAAAATTAAAATTAAAATTAATAAAGAGAAAATAAAATAGAAAATCGTAAAAATTAAAGTAAAAATTGAAATCAAAGTAAAAAGAAAAATTAAGAAATGGAAGTGAAAATAAAAATTAATAAAATAAATTAAAATTAAAATTAAAATTAAAATTAAAATTAAAATTAAAATTAAAATTAAAATTGAAATTAAAATTAAAATAAAAATTAAAATTAATAAAGAGAAAGTAAAATAGAAAATCGTAAAAATTAAAGTAAAAATTAAAATCAAAGTAAAAAGAAAAATTTAAAAAAGAAAGTGAAAATAAAAATTAATAAAAATAAAAATAAAATAAATAAAAATAAAAATTAAAATGAAAATTAATAAAGATAAAAAATTAATAAATCAAAGTAAAAAGCAAAATTAATAAAAATAAAAATAAATGAAAATTAAAAACAAAATTAAAATTAAAAAATTAAAATTAAAATTATTAAAGAGAAAATAAAATAAATCGTAAAAATTAAAGTAAAAATTAAAATAAAAGCAAAAAGAAAAATTTAAAAAAGTGAAAATAAAAATTAATATAAATAAAAATAAAATACATAAAAATAAAAATAAAATAAAAATTAAAATTAAAATTAAAACAAAAATTAATAAAAATAAAAATAAAAATAAAAGGAAAAAGGCAAATTCATAAAAATAAAAATAAAATTAAAATGCATAAAAATAAAATTAAAATAAAAATAAATCAAAAATAAAATCAAAATCAAAATAAAAATTAATAAAAATAAAACAAAAATAAAAATAAAATCAAAATTAATAAAAATAAAAATTAATAAAAATAAAAAGGAAACAAAAATAAAAATAAAATCAAAATCAAAAATCAAAATCAAAATCAAATGAAAAATTTAAAAATGATAAAATTCGGATTTTAATTTCCATATTTTGAAGGCGTGGATTTAATGCTGAGAAATTATTAAAGAGAAGGAGGAGAAAGGTACCGATAGGGGCAGCGAGAACGGACGGAGACGAGAGAGCCGGGGGGGAGGGAGAATAACAGTAATAATAATAATAATAATAATAATAATAATAATAATAATAATAATAATAATAATAATAATAATAATAAAAAATAAAGATAAAATAATAAATAATAATTAATAATAAATAATAAATAATGACTAATAATAATTAATAACAAAATAATAATAAATAATAGGATATTACAACTAATTAAAAATAATTAATAATAAAAATAATAATTAATGATAAAATAATAATTAATAATAAAATAATAAATATAATTAATAATAAAATAATAAATAATAATTAATAATAATTGATAATAAAATGATAAATAATAATTAAAAATAATTAATAATAAAATTAATAATTAATAATTAATAATAATAAATAATAAAAATATTAACAATAAAAATATTAAAAATAAAAAGACAATAATAGCGTGAAAACAATAATAAATATTAAAAAATGGAATAATCATAATAACATTAAAAGGGTGTAAATAAATAAATTTGATAACGATATCATTAATAAAAATAATAATAATAAATAGAAGGAAAAAAGAAGGATAAAAGAGATAAAACGTAACAACAAACACAGCAAATAATAATTATTAAGGGGCAATAAATTAGCGTTAGTTGGGATTAATAAATGAAATGAAATGAAGGCATTAATTAGTTTAATCAGCAAATAATAATAAGAGAAAATAATGGGGTGAATAACGGTCCTAATAATAAAAATAACTCCATTTATTAATATATTTCTATTATTAATAATGTTTTATATTTATAGTATCTATAATATTTATAACTATAATATTAATAATATTAATAATATTAATAATATTTATAGTATTTATAGTATTTTAAAATTTTATAATTAATAATAAAATAATAGAAATAATAGAAATAATAGAAATAATGGTATAAAAATAATATTAAGAATCAAAATTGCTTATTAGTAAATAAATAAAACCGAAGAAATAATAAAAAATAATAAATAAAAATAATAAAAATAATAAAAATAATAAAAATAATAAATAAATAATAAAATAATAAATAAAATAAAATAAAATAATAAATAAATAATAAAATAATAAATAAAATAAAATAATAAATATTAAAAAATCAAGGGTGTGATAAATAACGAAAGTAATAAAAATTAACAATCAATGTTTAATGACAGTAATTAATAAGCAATAATTAATAACAAAAATAATAACGATAATTAATAAACATTAATTAATAATGCGTTTGAAAAGGAAATGTTGAGAAGTTATAAAGAATAAAAATGGGAAATAAGAAACAATGGGAAATATTAGCAATAAATTATTGTTAAAATATTAATAAATAATAAATAATAAAATAAATATTAATAAAAATAGTAAAATAAAAATAAAATAAAAAATAAAAATAAAAATAAAAATAATAAAATAAATACTAATAATTATTAAATATTTAAAAATAAATAAATAAATATTAATAAATAAATAATTAAGATTAATAATAAAAAGTAAAGAAAGTAAATAATAGAAATAATAAAAATATAATAAATAGTAAAATCGCGATGATAATAAATATATTAAGATATATAAATAATGGAAGGTATGATTAATGATTAATAGGAAATAAAATTAATAAGAAAGAATAAGATTATGGAATAAATAATAAAAATAGATAAATAAATAATAAAAATAATGAGAAATAATGTAAAGATGAGGGAATCGATAAAAGAATAATTAGTAAATAAGGATCATAATTAAGGATAATAATATTAATAAAGGATAATAAAGTGATTAATAAATAATAAAATAATAGAATAGTAAGACAATAAGATAATAAAATAATAAAAATAATAGGAATAATGAAAATATTAAGAATTAATAAAGTAGGAGATAATAAAGTAATAAATAAGTAATAAAAATATAAAATTAATAAGAAATAATATAAATGGGAGCTAATAAATAAAATGCTAAATAATAAATTATGAAATATAAATTATAAAAAATTAGAAAATTATAAAATTTTAAAAGTATTAAAATAGTAAAACAATACTAAATAATAAATTAAACCGATATCCGTTGACTCCCTTAAAATACTATTAATTAATAAGTAATTAATAAGTAGCCAATAATTAAATACTACCGCTAGTAGTACTACAAATAATAATACTATTAATAATACTATTATTAATAATAATAGTAATAATAATAATGGAGTGTCACTGATATCCAATCACTTCCCACAAAATAATAGTAATTCTTAAGTAATTAATAAGTAGCCAATAATAATAATAATAATAATAATAATAATAATAATAATAATAATAATAATAATAATAATAATAATGGAGTGTCACCGATATCCCGTGACTTCCCATAAAACAATATTAATTAATAAGTAGCCAATAATTAAATAATGGTAATAATGATAATAATGATGATAATAATAATAGTGATAATAGTAATAATAATAATAATAATGATAATAATAATAATAATAATAATGATGATGATGATGATGATGATGATGACGATGATGATGGAGCGTCACCGATATCCCATCACTTCCCACAAAACAATATTAATTAATAAGTAATTAATAAGTAGCCAATAATTAAATAACACTGCTAGTAATAGTACTATTAACAATAATACTATTAATACTGATACTATCATTAATAATACTAATAATAATGATGGAGCGTCACCGATATCCCACCACTTCCCACAAAACAGTTATTAATTAATAAGTAATTAATAGGCGGCCAATAATTAAATAATGACACTAATAATCCTAATTAATAATTAATAATTAATAATTGCTGCCGCCGGACGCCGCGCTCCGAGTTGCAGCCTCCCCCCCCTCCCCCGCTCCGGGCACCCATTGAGGAGCGCAGCCCCTCCCCCCCTCCCCCCGCCCCTCCCCCCACCCCTCCCCCCCCCCGTTTGGGGTTTTCCCCGGGGGCCCCAAAAAAGGCCCCGATCACCCCACCCCCACCCCCACCCCCACCCCCGCTTTCGGTTTCGGGCGCAGCTGCCGCTTCCGCCACCTGGGCTTCAGAGCGGGGCTAATAATTACCGTTATTAGGGCTAATAATTACACTTATTAGGGCCCGTAATAACATCCAACCCCTGCTTCCCGTAAATTAGGGCTAATCATTAAGTTTATTAGGGCTAATAATTAAATTTATTATAGCCTATCATTAAATTTACCCCCCCAAATGCCAAATAAGGACTAATAATTAAGTTTATTAGGGCTAATAATTAAAGTTATTAGGGCCTATAATAACATCCAACCCCCGCTTCCCGTAAATTAGGGCTAATCATTAAGTTTATTAGGGCTAATAATTAAATTTATTATTCCCTATTATTAAATTTACCCCCCCAAATGCCAAATAAGGACTAATAATTGAGCCTATTAGTGCTAATAATTATATTTATTACAGCCTATAATTAAATTTATCCCTCATGCCCCTAAATAAATGCTAATAATTATCTTTATTAGGGCTAATAATTACACTTATTAGGGCCCGTAATCAAATTTATCCCCCAAGATGCAAAATAAGGACTAAGAATTGAGCCTATTAGGGCTAATAATTATAGTTATTACAGCCTATAATTAAATTTATCCCCCATGCCTCTTACTAAATGCTAATAATTAACTTTATTAGGGCTAATAATTAAATTTATTAAGGTTAATCATTGTACTTACGACCTCGCACCCTAAATTAGGGCTAATAATTAGGTCTATTAAGGGTAATAATTAAATATATCCCTAATGCAGCCTGCATTAGGGCTTATAAATCACGTTATTAGGGCTAATAATTAACTCTAGTAGGGCTAATAATTAAATTTATCCCCATCCCTCTTGGATTAGGGCTAATTATTAGATCATTAGAGCTAATAACTAGGTCAGTAGACCTAATAATTGAGGCTATTAGGGCTAATAATTAAGTGTGTTAGGGCTGATAATGAAATTTTGGTCCAAATTTGTGTGCAAATCGTCGCGATTTGGGGCAAAACCATCGAGATTTGGGTCACAAATTTGAGATTTGGGTCAAAAAAATTGAGATTTGGGTCAAAAATTTCAGATTTCGGTCAAAAATTTCAGATTTGGGTCAAAAATTTGAGGTTTGGGTCAAAAAATTTGAGATTTGGGTCAAAAATTTCAGATTTGGGTCAGAAATTTCAGATTTGGGTCAAAAATTTGAGGTTTGGGTCAGAAATTTGAGATTTGGGTCAAAAAATTTGAGATTTGGGTCAGAAATTTGAGATTTGGGTCAAAAATTTGAGATTTGGGTCAAAAATTTCAGATTTGGGTCAAAAATTTGAGGTTTGGGTCAGAAATTTGAGATTTGGGCAAAATTTGTTGAGATTTGGTCAAAAAATTTGAGATTTGGGTCAAAAATTTGAGATTTGGGTCAAAAATTTGAGATTTGGGCAAAATTTGTTGAGATTTGGGTCAAAAATTTCAGGTTTGGGTCAAAAATTTGCGATTTGGGTCCAAACTGGTTGAAATTTGGGTCCAAATCATCGAGATTTGGGTCAAACCCATCAAGATTTGGGGCAAAATTCCGAGATTCGGGGCAAAAACATCGAGATTTGGGTCAAAAATTTGAGATTTGGGGCAAAAATTTGAGATTTGGGTCAAAAATTTGAGATTTGGGCAAAATTTGTTGAGATTTGGGTCAAAAATTTGAGATTTGGGTCAAAACTGGTTGAGATTTGGGTCCAAACCATCGAAATTTGGGGCAAAATTCCAAGATTTTGGTCAAAACATTGAGATTTAGGTCAAAACCTTCAAGATTTGGGTCAAAAATTTGAGAATTTGGTCAAAAATTTGAGATTTGGGTCAAAAATTTGAGATTTGAGTTCAAACCGTCAAGATTTGGGTCCAAATCATCAAGATTTGGGTCAAATAGTTGAGATTTGGGGCAAAAATTTGAGATTTGGGTCCAAACCATCGAGATTTGGGGCAAACGGGGGAGATTGGGGCAAAACCCGTTGGGATTGGGAGGAAATGGGTTGGGATTTGGGTGAAACCATCGAGGTTTGGGTGAAACCCACCACGATTTGGGTCAAAACCATCGAGATTTGGGTCAAATGGGTTGAGCTTTGGGGAAAAGAGTTGAGATTTGGGTCCTGAACACCGAGAATTGGGTGAAACCCATGGGGATTTGGACCCAAGCGGTTGAGATGTGACCCAAAGCATCGGGATTTGGGGAGAAGAGGGGAGATTTGGGTCAAACCCATCAGGATTTGGGTCAGAACTGGTGGAGATTTGGGACAAAACCACCAAGATTTGGGTCAAACAGGTCGAGATTTGGGCAAAACTGGTGGAGATTTTGGTCAAACTCTAAGATTTGGGCGGCGTCGCTGGTGGAGAGCGGAGGTGGCCTCGTGGCACCTGGAGGCTCCTTGACCCTCGGCTGCAAGGGCTCCGGCTTCACCTTCAGCAGCTTCGGAATGGGGTGGGTGCGTCAGGCGCCCGGCAAGGGGCTCGAGTGGGTCGCGTATATCAACAGCGGTGGTGGCAGCACCGGCTACGCGCCGGCGGTCAAGGGGCGCTTCACGATCTCCAAGGACAACGCCCAGAGCACGGTGACGCTGCAGATGAACAGCCTGAAGGACGCAGACACCGCCACCTACTACTGCGCCAAAGAAGCTGTTGCTGGTGGTGATGGTTATGTTTGTGGTGGTGCCCCCTTCCCCGCGTGTGGGCAGGACAAGCCCTGCCGTGCCCGCGTGCCCATGGGGGGTGGAGGGCGCTGAAGCTCGGCCAATCCCAGCCCTTCGGGCTCAGCTCTGACCCAAAGCCCAACCCGTTTGACCCCAATGTCAACGGGTTTGACCCAAAATCTCCACCAGTTTTGCCCAAATCTCAACCTTTTGCCCAAAATCTCAACAGTTCTGACCCAAATCTCAGCTCTTTGCCCCGAATCTCGATGGTTTTGACCCAAATCGTGGTGGGTTTGACCCAAACCTCGATGGTTTCACCCAAATCCCAACCCATTTCCTCCCAATCCCAACGGGTTTTGCCCCAATCTCCCCCGTTTGCCCCAAATCTCGACCAATTCCACCCCAAAGCTCGACCAGGGCTGTCGGGACCCGGAGCCGGCGTTGGAACTGGGGCCAAACGGGTGGAGATTGGGGTCAAGATCGTGGAGATTTGGGGCAAATGGGTGAGAGTTGGGTCCAACCCGTCCAGATTTGGGTCCAACCCGTCGAGATTTGGGTCCAACCCGTCCAGATTTGGGTCCAACCCGTCCGGATTTGGGTCCAACCCGTCCAGATTTGGGTCCAACCCGTCCAGATTTGGGTCCAACCCGTCCGGATTTGGGTCCAACCCGTCCAGATTTGGGTCCAACCCGTCAAGATTTGGGTCAGAACTGGTGGAGATTTGGGACAAAACCACCAAGATTTGAGTCAAACCGGTCGAGATTTGGGCAAAAGCTGTTGAGATTGGGATGAAGACGACAAAGATTTGGGGAAACCTCTTGACATTTGGGTAGAAGTGGTTGGGGTTTGGGACAAACCCATCCAGATTTGGGGCCATTTGTGGAGTTTGGGGCAAAACCAGTTGAGATTGGGGAAAAAGTGGTGAAGATTCAGGTCAAACCCATTGACATTGGGGTCAAACGGGTTGGGCTTTGGGTCAGAGCTGAGCCCGAAGGGCTGGGATCGGCCGAGCTTCAGCGCCCTCCACCCCCCATGGGCACGCGGGCACGGCAGGGCTTGTCCTGCCCACACGTGGGGAAGGGGGCACCACCACAAACATAACCATCACCACCAGCAACAGCTTCTTTGGCGCAGTAGTAGGTGGCGGTGTCTGCGTCCTTCAGGCTGTTCATCTGCAGCGTCACCGTGCTCTGGGCGTTGTCCCTGGAGATCGTGAAGCGCCCCTTGACCGCCGGCGCGTACCAGGTGCTGCCACCGGTGCTGCTGATACTCGCGACGTATTCCAGCCCCTTGCCGGGCGCCTGACGCACCCACCCCATTCCGAAGCTGCTGAAGGTGAAGCCGGAGCCCTTGCAGACGAGGGTCAAGGAGCCTCCAGGTGCCACGAGGCCACCTCCGCTCTCCACCAGCGACACCGCCCAAATCTTGGAGTTTGACCCAAATCTCCACCAGTTTTGCCCAAATCTCACCCATTTGCCCCAAATCTGGATGGGTTTGACCCAAACCCCAACCCCTTCTCCCCAAATATCAAGAGTTTCCCCCAAATCTTGAGGGTTTGATCCCAATCTCAACCGGTTTGGCCCAAATCTCGACCTGTTTTACCCAAATCTTGGTGGTTTTGGCCCAAATCTCCACCAGTTCTGACCCAAATCCTGACGGGTTTGACCCAAATCTCCACTCTTCTCCCCAAATCTTGAGGGTTTCAACCCAAAATCTCACCCATTTGCCCCAAATCTCCACGATCTTGACCCCAATCTCCACCCGTTGGGCCCCAGTTCCAACGCCGGCTCCGGGTCCCGACAGCCCTGGTCGAGCTTTGGGGTGGAATTGGTCGAGATTTGGGGCAAACGGGGGAGATTGGGGCAAAACCCGTTGGGATTGGGAGGAAACGGGTTGGGATTTGGGTGAAACCATCGAGGTTTGGGTGAAACCCACCACGATTTGGGTCAAAACCATCGAGATTTGGGACAAAGAGTTGAGATTTGGGGCAAAATTGGTTGAGATTTTGGGTTGAAACCATCGAGATTTGAGGAGAAAACTGGAGATTTGGGTCAAACCCGTCAGGATTTGGGTCAGAACTGGTGGAGATTTGGTAGAAAACCATCAAGATTTGGGCCAAATGGGTTGAGCTTTGGGCAAAACCGGTTGAGATTGGGATGAAGACAACAAAGATTTGGGGAAACCTCTTGATATTTTGGTAGAAAGGGTTGGGGTTTGGGTCAAACCCATCCAGATTTGGGGCCAATTGTGGAGTTTGGGGCAAAACCAGTTGAGATTGGGGAAAAAGTGGTGAAGATTCGGGTCAAACCCATTGACATTGGGGTCAAACGGGTTGGGCTTTGGGTCAAAGCTGAGCCCGAAGGGCTGGGATCGGCCGAGCTTCAGCGCCCTCCACCCCCCATGGGCACGCGGGCACGGCAGGGCTTGTCCTGCCCACACGCGGGGAAGGGGGCACCACCAGCACCAGCACCACCATAACCTTTGGCGCAGTAGTAGGTGGCGGTGTCTGCGTCCTTCAGGCTGTTCATCTGCAGCGTCACCGTGCTCTGGGCGTTGTCCTTGGACATCGTGAAGCGCCCCTTGACCGCCGGCGCGTAGTCGGTGCCGCCACCGCTGTTGATATACGCGACGAACTCCAGCCCCTTGCCGGGCGCCTGACGCACCCAAACCATGTAGGAGCTGCTGAAGGTGAAGCCGGAGCCCTTGCAGACGAGGGTCAAGGAGCCTCCAGGTGCCACGAGGCCACCTCCGCTCTCCACCAGCGACACGGCCGCCCGCAGCCCTGCGCCGGCAGGAAGAGAAGATGGGTTGGAGGACCCCGTTGCCACCATCGCCCCCCATCTCCGCCCACCCAGAAGGGGCCACCTGGAGGCTCCTTGACCCTCGTCTGCAAGGGCTCCGGCTTCACCTTCAGCAGCTCCTACATGTTTTGGGTGCGTCAGGCGCCCGGCAAGGGGCTCGAGTTCGTCGCGAGTATCACCGACGGTGGTGGTTACACCGAGTACGCGCCGGCGGTCAAGGGGCGCTTCACGATCTCAAGGGACAACGCCCAGAGCACGGTGACGCTGCAGATGAACAGCCTGAAGGACGCAGACACCGCCACCTACTACTGCGCCAAAGAAGCTGTTGCTGGTGGTGATGGTTATGTTTGTGGTGGTGCCCCCTTCCCCGCGTGTGGGCAGGACAAGCCCTGCCGTGCCCGCGTGCCCATGGGGGGTGGAGGGCGCTGAAGCTCGGCCGATCCCAGCCCTTCGGGCTCAGCTCTGACCCAAAGCCCAACTCGTTTTGCGGAAATCTCAAGAGGTTTTGCCCAAATCTCAACCATTTGACCCAAATCCTGATGGGTTTGACCCAAATCTCAACTCTTTTCCCCAAAGCTCAACCCGTTTGCCCCAAATCTGGATGGGTTTGACCCAAACCCCAACCCCTTCTACCCAAATATCAAGAGGTTTCTCCAAATCTTGAGGGTTTCACCCCAATCTCAACCGGTTTGGCCCAAATCTCGACCTGTTTGACCCAAATCTTGATGGTTTTGTCCCAAATCTCCACCAGTTCTGACCCAAATCCTGATGGGTTTGACCCAAATCTCCACTCTTCTCCCCAAATCCCGATGCTTTGGGTCATGTCTGAACCAGTTGGGCCCAAATCCCCATGGGTTTCACCCAATTCTCGGTGTTCAGGACCCAAATCTCCATTGATTTGGACCCAACCTCAAACTCTTCCGCCCCAGTCTCAGCTGTTTTCCCCAAATCTCGATGGTTTCCACCCAAAATCTCCACAGTTTTGCCCAAATCTCAACCTTTTGCCCCAGTTCTTCAAGGTTTTGCCCAAAATCTCAACTCTTTGCCCCAAATCTTGAAGGTTTTGACCCAAATCGTGGTGGGTTTCACCCAAACCTCGATGGTTTCACCCAAATCCCAACCCATTTCCTCCCAATCCCAACGGGTTTTGCCCCAATCTCCCCCGTTTGCCCCAAATCTCGACCAATTCCACCCCAAAGCTCGACCAGGGCTGTCGGGACCTGGAGCCGGCGTTGGAACTGGGGCCAAACGGGTGGAGATTGGGGTCAAGATCGTGGAGATTTGGGGCAAATGGGTGAGATTTGGGTCCAACCCGTCCAGATTTGGGTCCAACCCGTCCAGATTTGGGTCAAACCCGTCCGGATTTGGGTCCAACCCGTCCAGATTCGGGGCCAATTGTGGAGTTTGGGTCAAACCTCCTGAGATTTTGGCAAAACTGGTGGAGATTTGGGTCAAACCCGTTGACATTGGGGTCAAACGGGTTGGGCTTTGGGTCAAAGCTGAGCCCGAAGGGCTGGGATCGGCCGAGGTTCAGCGCCCTCCACCCCCCATGGGCACGCGGGCACGGCAGGGCTTGTCCTGCCCACACGTGGGCGCGACGGCACCACCAGCAACATAACCATAACCACCAGAATCAGCACCTTCTTTGGCGCAGTAGTAGGTGGCGGTGTCTGCGTCCTTCAGGCTGTTCATCTGCAGCGTCACCGTGCTCTGGGCGTTGTCCTTGGAGATCGTGAAGCGCCCCTTGACCGCCGGCGCGTAGTAGGTGCTGCTACCACTGCTGCTGATACCCGCGACGTATTCCAGCCCCTTGCCGGGCGCCTGACGCACCCACCCCATTCCGAAGCTGCTGAAGGTGAAGCCGGAGCCCTTGCAGACGAGGGTCAAGGAGCCTCCAGGTGCCACGAGGCCACCTCCGCTCTCCACCAGCGACACGGCCGCCCGCAGCCCTGCGCCAGCAGGAAGAGAAGAGGGGTTGGAGGACCCCGTTGGCACCATCGCCCCCCATCTCCGCGCACCCCCGACGGGGGTCGGGTCCTACCTGGAAGGGCCGCCAGGAGGAGGAGGACGGTGGAGGCCAAGGGGACGCCCATGGTGGAGGTGGCACCTTCAGCAGCGCCGACCAATTGTGCCGAAATCCCAACCAATTGCCCCAAATCTGGATGGGTTTGACCCAAATCTCCACCACTTTTGCCCAAATCTTGAAGGTTTTGACCCAAATCTCGATGGTTTCGACCCAAAATCTCAACCTTTTGCCCAAAATCTCCACAGTTTTGACCCAAATCTCAACTCTCTGCCCCAAATCTTTATGGTTTCGACCCAAATCTTGAAGGTTTTGACCCAAATCGTGGTGGGTTTGACCCAAATCTCGATGGTTTCACCCAAATCCCAACCCATTTCCTCCCAATCCCAACGGGTTTTGCCCCAATCTCCCCCGTTTGCCCCAAATCTCGACCAATTCCACCCCAAAGCTCGACCAGGGCTGTCGGGACCCGGAGCCGGCGTTGGAACTGGGGCCAAACGGGTGGAGATTGGGGTCAAGATCGTGGAGATTTGGGGCAAAAGGGTGAGAGTTGAGTCCAACCCGTCCGGATTTGGGTCCAACCCGTCCAGATTTGGGTCCAACCCGTCCAGATTTGGGTCAGAACTGGTGGAGATTTGGGACAAAACCACCAAGATTTGAGTCAAACCGGTCGAGATTTGGGCAAAAGCTGTTGAGATTGGGATGAAGACGACAAAGATTTGGGGAAACCTCTTGACATTTGGGTAGAAGTGGTTGGGGTTTGGGACAAACCCATCCAGATTTGGGGCCATTTGTGGAGTTTGGGGCAAAACCAGTTGAGATTGGGGGAAAAGTAGTGAAGATTCGGGTCAAACCCATTGACATTGGGGTCAAACGGGTTGGGCTTTGGGTCAGAGCTGAGCCCGAAGGGCTGGGATCGGCCGAGCTTCAGCGCCCTCCACCCCCCATGGGCACGCGGGCACGGCAGGGCTTGTCCTGCCCACACGTGGGCGCGGCGGCACCACCAGCATAAGCAGCACCAGCACCACCATAACCAGCAGCATATTTGGCGCAGTAGTAGGTGGCGGTGTCTGCGTCCTTCAGGCTGTTCATCTGCAGCGTCACCGTGCTCTGGGCGTTGTCCCTGGACAGCGTGAAGCGCCCCTTGACCGCCGGCGCGTAGCTGGTGCCACCACCATCACTCCAGATACCCGCGACCCACTCGAGCCCCTTGCCGGGCGCCTGACGCACCCACTCCATGGCGAAGCTGCTGAAGGTGAAGCCGGAGCCCTTGCAGACGAGGGTCAAGGAGCCTCCAGGTGGCCCCTTCTGGGGGCGCGGAGATGGGGGGCGATGGTGCCAACGGGGTCCTCCAACCCATCTTCTCTTCCTGCTGGCGCAGGGCTGCGGGCGGCCGTGTCGCTGGTGGAGAGCGGAGGTGGCCTCGTGGCACCTGGAGGCTCCTTGACCCTCGTCTGCAAGGGCTCCGGCTTCACCTTCAGCACTGTCGACATGGGGTGGGTGCGCCAGGCGCCCGGCAAGGGGCTCGAGTGGGTCGCGTGTATCAACAAAGGTGGCAGCACCGGCTACGCGCCAGCGGTCAAGGGGCGCTTCACGCTGTCCAGGGACAACGCCCAGAGCACGGTGACGCTGCAGATGAACAGCCTGAAGGACGCAGACACCGCCACCTACTACTGCGCCAAATATGCTGCTGGTTATGGTGGTGCTGGTGCTGCTTATGCTGGTGGTGCCGCCGCGCCCACGTGTGGGCAGGACAAGCCCTGCCGTGCCCGCGTGCCCATGGGGGGTGGAGGGCGCTGAAGCTCGGCCGATCCCAGCCCTTCGGGCTCAGCTCTGACCCAAAGCCCAACCCGTTTGACCCAAAGCTCAACCCCTTCTCCCCAAATCCCATCGTTTTTCCCAGATGTTGAGGGGTTTGACCCAAAGCTCAATGGATTTTGGGCAATATCCAACCAGTTGGGCCCAAATCTTGATGGTTTTGACCCAAATCGTGGTGGGTTTCACCCAAACCTCGATGGTTTCACCCAAATCCCAACCCATTTCCTCCCAATCCCAACGGGTTTTGCCCCAATCTCCCCCGTTTGCCCCAAATCTCGACCAATTCCACCCCAAAGCTCGACCAGGGCTGTCGGGACCCGGAGCCGGCGTTGGAACTGGGGCCAAACGGGTGGAGATTGGGGTCAAGATCGTGGAGATTTGGGGCAAATGGGTGAGAGTTGGGTCCAACCCGTCCAGAGTTGGGTCCAACCCGTCCAGAGTTGGGTCCAACCCGTCCAGATTTGGGGTAAAAGGGTTGAGTTTTGGGGAAAACCCCTTGAGATTTGTGCCAACCTGACTGAGATTTGGGCAGAAATCACCACGATTTGGGGCAAATGTTGGAGGTTTGGGCAGAACTGGTTGGGGTTTGGGTGAGAGGCCTCGAGACTTGGGTGGAGATCACCCAGATTTGGGGCAATTGGTGAGATTTGGGTCAAAGAGTTAAAATTTGTGTCCAAAGCATCAAGATTTGGGGCAAAATCATCAAGATTTGGGTCAAACCCATCCAGATTTGGGGCAATTGGTTGGGATTTCGGCACAATTGGTCGGCGCTGCTGAAGGTGCCACCTCCACCATGGGCGTCCCCTTGGCCTCCACCGTCCTCCTCCTCCTGGCGGCCCTTCCAGGTAGGACCCGACCCCCGTCGGGGGTGCGCGGAGATGGGGGGCGATGGTGCCAACGGGGTCCTCCAACCCCTCTTCTCTTCCTGCTGGCGCAGGGCTGCGGGCGGCCGTGTCGCTGGTGGAGAGCGGAGGTGGCCTCGTGGCACCTGGAGGCTCCTTGACCCTCGTCTGCAAGGGCTCCGGCTTCACCTTCAGCAGCTTCAGCATGGTTTGGGTGCGTCAGGTGCCCGGCAAGGGGCTCGAGTTCGTCGCGGGTATCAGGTACGACAGTGGTTACACCTACTACGCGCCGGCGGTCAAGGGGCGCTTCACGCTGTCCAGGGACAACGCCCAGAGCACGGTGACGCTGCAGATGAACAGCCTGAAGGACGCAGACACCGCCACCTACTACTGCGCCAAACGTGCTGATGGTGGTGCTGGTGCTGGTGGTGCCCCCTTCCCCGCGTGTGGGCAGGACAAGCCCTGCCGTGCCCGCGTGCCCATGGGGGGTGGAGGGCGCTGAAGCTCGGCCAATCCCAGCCCTTCGGGCTCCGCTCTGACCCAAAGCCCAACCCGTTTGACCCCAATCTCAATGGGTTTGACCCAAATCTCCACCACTTTTGCCCCAATCTCAACAGGTTTTGCCCCAGACTCCACAATTGGCCCCGAATCTTGAGGCCTTTTGCCCAAATCTCGATGGGTTTCAACAAAATCTCAACGAATTTTGGCCAATATCCAACTTTTTGCCCCAAACTCCACAACTGGCCCCAAATCTGGATGGGTTTGACCCAAACCCCAACCCCTTCTCCCCAAATATCAAGAGGTTTCCCGAAATCTTTGTCGTCTTCATCCCAATCTTGACCTGTTTGACCCAAATCTTGGTGGTTTTGTCCCAAATCTTGATGATTTTACCCCAAATCTTGATGGTTTGGACCCAAATTTTAACTCTTTGTCCCAAATCTCAACCACTTTTGACCCAAATCTTGCAGGTTTTGACCGAAATCTCCACCAGTTTTGACCCAAATCTCACCAATTGCCCAAATCTGGGAGATCTCCACCCCAGTCTCGAGGCCTCTCACCCAAACCCCAACCAGTTCTGCCCAAACCTCCAACGTTTGCCCCAAATCGTGGTGATTTCTGCCCAAATCTCAGTCAGGTTGGCACAAATCTCAAGGGGTTTTCCCCAAAACTCAACCCTTTTACCCCAAATCTGGACGGGTTGGACCCAACTCTGGACGGGTTTGACCCAAATCCGGACGGGTTGGACCCAAATCTGGACGAGTTGGACCCAAATCTGGACGGGTTGGACCCAACTCTCACCCATTTGCCCCAAATCTCCACGATCTTGACCCCAATCTCCACCCATTTGGCCCCAGTTCCAACGCCGGCTCCGGGTCCCGACAGCCCTGGTCGAGCTTTGGGGTGGAATTGGTCGAGATTTGGGGCAAACGGGGGAGATTGGGGCAAAACCCGTTGGGATTGGGAGGAAATGGGTTGGGATTTGGGTGAAACCATCGAGATTTGGGTGAAACCCACCACGATTTGGGTCAAAACCATCAAGATTCGGGGCAAAACCATGAAGATGCGGGGCAAAACCATGAAAATTCAGGGCAGAGAGTTGAGATTTTGGTCAAAACTGTGGAGATTTTGGGCAAAAGGTTGAGATTTGGGCAAAATTGGTTGAAATTTTGGGTGGAAACCATCGAGATTTGGGTCAAAACCTCTTGAGATTTTGCAAAAGTGGTGGAGATTTGGGTCAAGCCCATCAGGATTTGGCTCAGAACTGGTGGAGATTTGGGACAAAACCACCAAGATTTGGATCAAATGGTGGAGGTTTGGGCAAAACCGGTTGAGATTTGGGTGAAATCCATCAAGATTTGGGGCAAAGAGTTGAGATTTGGGCAAAATTGGTTGAGGTTTTGGGTGGAAACCGTCGAGATTTGGGGAAAAGAGCTGAGACTGGGGCGGAAGAGTTTGAGGTTTGGGTCCAAATCAATGGAGATTTGGGTCCTGAACACCGAGAACTGGGTGAAACCCATGGGGATTTGGGCCCAACCGGTTGGATATTGCCCAAAATCCATTGAGATTTGGGTCAAACCCCTCAACATCTGGGGAAACGATGGGATTTGGGGAGAAGGGGTTGAGCTTTGGGTCAAACGGGTTGGGCTTTGGGTCAGAGCTGAGCCCGAAGGGCTGGGATCGGCCGAGCTTCAGCGCCCTCCACCCCCCATGGGCACGCGGGCACGGCAGGGCTTGTCCTGCCCACACGCGGGGAAGGGGGCACCACCAGCATCAGCAGCACCAGCATCACCAGCAGCTTTGGCGCAGTAGTAGGTGGCGGTGTCTGCGTCCTTCAGGCTGTTCATCTGCAGCGTCACCGTGCTCTGGGCGTTGTCCCTGGAGATCGTGAAGCGCCCCTTGACCGCCGGCGCGTAGCCGGTGCCACCACCTTTGTTGATAACCACGATGAACTCGAGCCCCTTGCCGGGCGCCTGACGCACCCACTCCATGGCGAAGCTGCTGAAGGTGAAGCCGGAGCCCTTGCAGACGAGGGTCAAGGAGCCTCCAGGTGCCACGAGGCCACCTCCGCTCTCCACCAGCGACACCGCCCAAATCTTGGGTTTCGACCAAAATCTCCACCAGTTTTGCCCAAATCTCACCCATTTGACCCAAATCTGGATGGGTTTGACCCAAACCCCAACCACTTCTCCCCAAATATCAAGAGGTTTCCCCAAATCTTTGTCGTCTTCATCCGAATCTCAGCCGGTTTGGCCCAAATCTCGACCCGTTTGACCCAAATCTTGGTGGTTTTGTCCCAAATCTCCACCAGTTCTGACCCAAATCCTGATGGGTTTGACCCAAATCTCCACCACTTTTGCCCAAATCTTGAAGGTTTTGACCCAAATCTCGATGATTTCAACCCAAAATCTCAACCTTTTGCCCAAAATCTCCACAGTTTTGACCCAAATCTCAACTCTCTGCCCCGAATCTTCATGGTTTCGAACCAGATCTTGATGGTTTTGACCCAAATCGTGGTGGGTTTCACCCAAACCTCGATGGTTTCACCCAATCCCAACCCATTTCCTCCCAATCCCAACGGGTTTTGCCCCAATCTCCCCCGTTTGCCCCAAATCTCGACCAATTCCACCCCAAAGCTCGACCAGGGCTGTCGGGACCCGGCGCCGGCGTTGGAACTGGGGCCAAACGGGTGGAGATTGGGGTCAAGATCGTGGAGATTTGGGGCAAATGGGTGAGAGTTGGGTCCAACCCGTCCAGATTTGGGTCCAACCCGTCCAGATTTGGGTCCAACCCGTCCGGATTTGGGTCCAACCCGTCCAGATTTGGGTCCAACCCGTCAAGATTTGGGTCAGAACTGGTGGAGATTTGGGACAAAACCACCAAGATTTGAGTCAAACCGGTCGAGATTTGGGCAAAAGCTGTTGAGATTGGGATGAAGACGACAAAGATTTGGGGAAACCTCTTGACATTTGGGTAGAAGTGGTTGGGGTTTGGGACAAACCCATCCAGATTTGGGGCCATTTGTGGAGTTTGGGGCAAAACCAGTTGAGATTGGGGGAAAAGTAGTGAAGATTCGGATCAAACCCATTGACATTGGGGTCAAACGGGTTGGGCTTTGGGTCAGAGCTGAGCCCGAAGGGCTGGGATCGGCCGAGCTTCAGCGCCCTCCACCCCCCATGGGCACGCGGGCACGGCAGGGCTTGTCCTGCCCACACGCGGGGAAGGGGGCACCACCACAAACATAACCATCACCACCAGCAACAGCTTCTTTGGCGCAGTAGTAGGTGGCGGTGTCTGCGTCCTTCAGGCTGTTCATCTGCAGCGTCACCGTGCTCTGGGCGTTGTCCCTGGAGATCGTGAAGCGCCCCTTGACCGCCGGCGCGTACCAGGTGCTGCCACCGGTGCTGCTGATACCCGCGACGTATTCGAGCCCCTTGCCGGGCGCCTGACGCACCCACCCCATTCCGAAGCTGCTGAAGGTGAAGCCGGAGGCCTTGCAGACGAGGGTCAAGGAGCCTCCAGGTGCCACGAGGCCACCTCCGCTCTCCACCAGCGACACCGCCCAAATCTTGGAGTTTGACCCAAATCTCCACCAGTTTTGCCCAAATCTCACCCATTTGCCCCAAATCTGGATGGGTTTGACCCAAACCCCAACCCCTTCTCCCCAAATATCAAGAGTTTCCCCCAAATCTTGAGGGTTTGATCCCAATCTCAACCGGTTTGGCCCAAATCTCGACCTGTTTTACCCAAATCTTGGTGGTTTTGGCCCAAATCTCCACCAGTTCTGACCCAAATCCTGACGGGTTTGACCCAAATCTCCACTCTTCTCCCCAAATCTTGAGGGTTTCAACCCAAAATCTCACCCATTTGCCCCAAATCTCCACGATCTTGACCCCAATCTCCACCCGTTGGGCCCCAGTTCCAACGCCGGCTCCGGGTCCCGACAGCCCTGGTCGAGCTTTGGGGTGGAATTGGTCGAGATTTGGGGCAAACGGGGGAGATTGGGGCAAAACCCGTTGGGATTGGGAGGAAACGGGTTGGGATTTGGGTGAAACCATCGAGGTTTGGGTGAAACCCACCACGATTTGGGTCAAAACCATCGAGATTTGGGACAAAGAGTTGAGATTTGGGGCAAAATTGGTTGAGATTTTGGGTTGAAACCATCGAGATTTGAGGAGAAAACTGGAGATTTGGGTCAAACCCATCAGGATTTGGGTCAGAACTGGTGGAGATTTGGTAGAAAACCATCAAGATTTGGGCCAAATGGGTTGAGCTTTGGGCAAAACCGGTTGAGATTGGGATGAAGACAACAAAGATTTGGGGAAACCTCTTGATATTTTGGTAGAAAGGGTTGGGGTTTGGGTCAAACCCATCCAGATTTGGGGCCAATTGTGGAGTTTGGGGCAAAACCAGTTGAGATTGGGGAAAAAGTGGTGAAGATTCGGGTCAAACCCATTGACATTGGGGTCAAACGGGTTGGGCTTTGGGTCAAAGCTGAGCCCGAAGGGCTGGGATCGGCCGAGCTTCAGCGCCCTCCACCCCCCATGGGCACGCGGGCACGGCAGGGCTTGTCCTGCCCACACGCGGGGAAGGGGGCACCACCAGCACCAGCACCACCATAACCTTTGGCGCAGTAGTAGGTGGCGGTGTCTGCGTCCTTCAGGCTGTTCATCTGCAGCGTCACCGTGCTCTGGGCGTTGTCCTTGGACATCGTGAAGCGCCCCTTGACCGCCGGCGCGTAGTAGGTGCCGCCACCGCTGTTGATATATGCGACGAACTCCAGCCCCTTGCCGGGCGCCTGACGCACCCAAACCATGTAGGAGCTGCTGAAGGCGAAGCCGGAGCCCTTGCAGACGAGGGTCAAGGAGCCTCCAGGTGCCACGAGGCCACCTCCGCTCTCCACCAGCGACACGGCCGCCCGCAGCCCTGCGCCAGCAGGAAGAGAAGATGGGTTGGAGGACCCCGTTGCCACCATCGCCCCCCATCTCCGCCCACCCAGAAGGGGCCACCTGGAGGCTCCTTGACCCTCGTCTGCAAGGGCTCCGGCTTCACCTTCAGCAGCTCCTACATGTTTTGGGTGCGTCAGGCGCCCGGCAAGGGGCTCGAGTTCGTCGCGAGTATCACCGACGGTGGTGGTTACACCGAGTACGCGCCGGCGGTCAAGGGGCGCTTCACGATCTCCAAGGACAACGCCCAGAGCACGGTGACGCTGCAGATGAACAGCCTGAAGGACGCAGACACCGCCACCTACTACTGCGCCAAAGAAGCTGTTGCTGGTGGTGATGGTTATGTTTGTGGTGGTGCCCCCTTCCCCGCGTGTGGGCAGGACAAGCCCTGCCGTGCCCGCGTGCCCATGGGGGGTGGAGGGCGCTGAAGCTCGGCCGATCCCAGCCCTTCGGGCTCAGCTCTGACCCAAAGCCCAACTCGTTTTGCCGAAATCTCAAGAGGTTTTGCCCAAATCTCAACCATTTGACCCAAATCCTGATGGGTTTGACCCAAATCTCAACTCTTTTCCCCAAAGCTCAACCCGTTTGCCCCAAATCTGGATGGGTTTGACCCAAACCCCAACCCCTTCTCCCCAAATATCAAGAGGTTTCTCCAAATCTTGACGGTTTCACCCCAATCTCAACCGGTTTGGCCCAAATCTCGACCTGTTTGACCCAAATCTTGATGGTTTTGTCCCAAATCTCCACCAGTTCTGACCCAAATCCTGATGGGTTTGACCCAAATCTCCACTCTTCTCCCCAAATCCCGATGCTTTGGGTCACGTCTGAACCAGTTGGGCCCAAATCCCCATGGGTTTCACCCAATTCTCGGTGTTCAGGACCCAAATCTCCATTGATTTGGACCCAACCTCAAACTCTTCCGCCCCAGTCTCAGCTCTTTTCCCCAAATCTCGATGGTTTCCACCCAAAATCTCCACAGTTTTGCCCAAATATCAACCTTTTGCCCCAGTTCTTCAAGGTTTTGCCCAAAATCTCAGCTCTTTGCCCCAAATCTTGATGGTTTTGACCCAAATCGTGGTGGGTTTCACCCAAACCTCGATGGTTTCACCCAAATCCCAACCCATTTCCTCCCAATCCCAACGGGTTTTGCCCAAATCTCCCCCGTTTGCCCCAAATCTCGACCAATTCCACCCCAAAGCTCGACCAGGGCTGTCGGGACACGGAGCCGGCGTTGGAACTGGGGCCAAACGGGTGGAGATTGGGGTCAAGATCGTGGAGATTTGGGGCAAATGGGTGAGAGTTGGGTCCAACCCGTCCAGATTTGGGTCCAACCCGTCCGGATTTGGGTCCAACCCATCCAGATTTTTGCACAATCGGTCGGCGCAGTAGTAGGTGGCGGTGTCTGCGTCCTTCAGGCTGTTCATCTGCAGCGTCACCGTTCTCTGGGCGTTGTCCCTGGACAGCGTGAAGCGCCCCTTGACTGCCGGCGCGTAGCTGGTGTCACTATCACTGTCGATACCCGCGACCCACTCGAGCCCCTTGCCGGGCGCCTGGCGCACCCAGTTCATTTGGAAGCTGCTGAAGGTGAAGCCGGAGCCCTTGCAGACGAGGGTCAAGGAGCCTCCAGGTGCCACGAGGCCACCTCCGCTCTCCACCAGCGACACGGCCGCCCGCAGCCCTGCGCCAGCAGGAAGAGAAGAGGGGTTGGAGGACCCCGTTGGCACCATCGCCCCCCATCTCCGCGCCACGAGAAGGGGCCACCTGGTTTTGAGCCCAATCTTCTCCGATTCGTCCAAATCTTGAAGGCTTCCACCCAAATCTCAACCGATTTTGCCCCAAACTCAACCCATTTTGCCCCAAACTCAACAGATTTTGACCCAAACTCAACCGATTTTGACCCAAACTCAACCGATTTTGACCCAAACTCAACAGATTTTGACCCAAACTCAACCGATTTTGACCCAAACTCAACCCACTTTGACCCAAACTCAACTGATTTTGACCCAAACTCAACCTATTTTGCCCCAAACTCAACCCATTTTGACCCAAACTCCACAATTGCCCCAAATCTTGAGGCCTTTTGCCCAAATCCTGATGCGTTTGACCCAAATCTTGACAGTTTGGACCCAAATCTCGATGGTTTGGATGCAAATCTCAACTCTTTGACTCAAATCTTCATGGTTTTAACCCAAATCTTGATCGTTTGGACCTGAATCTCGACTGTTTGGACCCAAATTTCAACTCTTTGTCCCAAATCTCGATGCTTTTGACCCAAATCTCACCCATTTGCCCAAATCTGGGTGATCTCCACCCCAGTCTCGATGCCTCTCACCCAAACCCCAACCAGTTCTGCCCAAACCTCCAACGTTTGCCCCAAATCGTGGTGATTTCTGCCCAAATCTCAGTCGGGTTGGCACAAATCTGAAGGGGTTTTCCCCAAAACTCAACCCTTTTACCCCAAAATCTGGAAGGGTTTGACCCAAATCTGGACGGGTTGGACCCAAATCTGGACGGGTTGGACCCAAATCCGGATGGGTTGGACCCAAATCTGGACGGGTTGGACCCAACTCTCACCCATTTGCCCCAAATCTCCACGATCTTGACCCCAATCTCCACCCGTTTGGCCCCAGTTCCAACGCCGGCTCCGGGTCCCGACAGCCCTGGTCGAGCTTTGGGGTGGAATTGGTCGAGATTTGGGGCAAATGGGTGAGATTTGGGTCCAACCCGTCCAGATTTGGGTCCAACCCGTCCAGATTTGGGTCAAACCCGTCCGGATTTGGGTCCAACCCGTCCGGATTCGGGGCCAATTGTGGAGTTTGGGTCAAACCTCCTGAGATTTTGGCAAAACTGGTGGAGATTTGGGTCAAACCCGTTGACATTGGGGTCAAACGGGTTGGGCTTTGGGTCAAAGCTGAGCCCGAAGGGCTGGGATCGGCCGAGGTTCAGCGCCCTCCACCCCCCATGGGCACGCGGGCACGGCAGGGCTTGTCCTGCCCACACGTGGGCGCGACGGCACCACCAGCAACATAACCATAACCACCAGAATCAGCACCTTCTTTGGCGCAGTAGTAGGTGGCGGTGTCTGCGTCCTTCAGGCTGTTCATCTGCAGCGTCACCGTGCTCTGGGCGTTGTCCTTGGAGATCGTGAAGCGCCCCTTGACCGCCGGCGCGTAGTAGGTGCTGCTACCACTGCTGCTGATACCCGCGACGTATTCCAGCCCCTTGCCGGGCGCCTGACGCACCCACCCCATTCCGAAGCTGCTGAAGGTGAAGCCGGAGCCCTTGCAGACGAGGGTCAAGGAGCCTCCAGGTGCCACGAGGCCACCTCCGCTCTCCACCAGCGACACGGCCGCCCGCAGCCCTGCGCCAGCAGGAAGAGAAGAGGGGTTGGAGGACCCCGTTGGCACCATCGCCCCCCATCTCCGCGCACCCCCGACGGGGGTCGGGTCCTACCTGGAAGGGCCGCCAGGAGGAGGAGGACGGTGGAGGCCAAGGGGACGCCCATGGTGGAGGTGGCACCTTCAGCAGCGCCGACCAATTGTGCCGAAATCCCAACCAATTGCCCCAAATCTGGATGGGTTTGACCCAAATCTCCACCACTTTTGCCCAAATCTTGAAGGTTTTGACCCAAATCTCGATGGTTTCGACCCAAAATCTCAACCTTTTGCCCAAAATCTCCACAGTTTTGACCCAAATCTCAACTCTCTGCCCCAAATCTTTATGGTTTCGACCCAAATCTTGAAGGTTTTGACCCAAATCGTGGTGGGTTTGACCCAAATCTCGATGGTTTCACCCAAATCCCAACCCATTTCCTCCCAATCCCAACGGGTTTTGCCCCAATCTCCCCCGTTTGCCCCAAATCTCGACCAATTCCACCCCAAAGCTCGACCAGGGCTGTCGGGACCCGGAGCCGGCGTTGGAACTGGGGCCAAACGGGTGGAGATTGGGGTCAAGATCGTGGAGATTTGGGGCAAAAGGGTGAGAGTTGAGTCCAACCCGTCCGGATTTGGGTCCAACCCGTCCAGATTTGGGTCCAACCCGTCCAGATTTGGGTCAGAACTGGTGGAGATTTGGGACAAAACCACCAAGATTTGAGTCAAACCGGTCGAGATTTGGGCAAAAGCTGTTGAGATTGGGATGAAGACGACAAAGATTTGGGGAAACCTCTTGACATTTGGGTAGAAGTGGTTGGGGTTTGGGACAAACCCATCCAGATTTGGGGCCATTTGTGGAGTTTGGGGCAAAACCAGTTGAGATTGGGGGAAAAGTAGTGAAGATTCGGGTCAAACCCATTGACATTGGGGTCAAACGGGTTGGGCTTTGGGTCAGAGCTGAGCCCGAAGGGCTGGGATCGGCCGAGCTTCAGCGCCCTCCACCCCCCATGGGCACGCGGGCACGGCAGGGCTTGTCCTGCCCACACGTGGGCGCGGCGGCACCACCAGCATAAGCAGCACCAGCACCACCATAACCAGCAGCATATTTGGCGCAGTAGTAGGTGGCGGTGTCTGCGTCCTTCAGGCTGTTCATCTGCAGCGTCACCGTGCTCTGGGCGTTGTCCCTGGACAGCGTGAAGCGCCCCTTGACCGCCGGCGCGTAGCTGGTGCCACCACCATCACTCCAGATACCCGCGACCCACTCGAGCCCCTTGCCGGGCGCCTGACGCACCCACTCCATGGCGAAGCTGCTGAAGGTGAAGCCGGAGCCCTTGCAGACGAGGGTCAAGGAGCCTCCAGGTGGCCCCTTCTGGGGGCGCGGAGATGGGGGGCGATGGTGCCAACGGGGTCCTCCAACCCATCTTCTCTTCCTGCTGGCGCAGGGCTGCGGGCGGCCGTGTCGCTGGTGGAGAGCGGAGGTGGCCTCGTGGCACCTGGAGGCTCCTTGACCCTCGTCTGCAAGGGCTCCGGCTTCACCTTCAGCACTGTCGACATGGGGTGGGTGCGCCAGGCGCCCGGCAAGGGGCTCGAGTGGGTCGCGTGTATCAACAAAGGTGGCAGCACCGGCTACGCGCCAGCGGTCAAGGGGCGCTTCACGCTGTCCAGGGACAACGCCCAGAGCACGGTGACGCTGCAGATGAACAGCCTGAAGGACGCAGACACCGCCACCTACTACTGCGCCAAATATGCTGCTGGTTATGGTGGTGCTGGTGCTGCTTATGCTGGTGGTGCCGCCGCGCCCACGTGTGGGCAGGACAAGCCCTGCCGTGCCCGCGTGCCCATGGGGGGTGGAGGGCGCTGAAGCTCGGCCGATCCCAGCCCTTCGGGCTCAGCTCTGACCCAAAGCCCAACCCGTTTGACCCAAAGCTCAACCCCTTCTCCCCAAATCCCATCGTTTTTCCCAGATGTTGAGGGGTTTGACCCAAAGCTCAATGGATTTTGGGCAATATCCAACCAGTTGGGCCCAAATCTTGATGGTTTTGACCCAAATCGTGGTGGGTTTCACCCAAACCTCGATGGTTTCACCCAAATCCCAACCCATTTCCTCCCAATCCCAACGGGTTTTGCCCCAATCTCCCCCGTTTGCCCCAAATCTCGACCAATTCCACCCCAAAGCTCGACCAGGGCTGTCGGGACCCGGAGCCGGCGTTGGAACTGGGGCCAAACGGGTGGAGATTGGGGTCAAGATCGTGGAGATTTGGGGCAAATGGGTGAGAGTTGGGTCCAACCCGTCCAGAGTTGGGTCCAACCCGTCCAGATTTGGGGTAAAAGGGTTGAGTTTTGGGGAAAACCCCTTGAGATTTGTGCCAACCTGACTGAGATTTGGGCAGAAATCACCACGATTTGGGGCAAATGTTGGAGGTTTGGGCAGAACTGGTTGGGGTTTGGGTGAGAGGCCTCGAGACTTGGGTGGAGATCACCCAGATTTGGGGCAATTGGTGAGATTTGGGTCAAAGAGTTAAAATTTGTGTCCAAAGCATCAAGATTTGGGGCAAAATCATCAAGATTTGGGTCAAACCCATCCAGATTTGGGGCAATTGGTTGGGATTTCGGCACAATTGGTCGGCGCTGCTGAAGGTGCCACCTCCACCATGGGCGTCCCCTTGGCCTCCACCGTCCTCCTCCTCCTGGCGGCCCTTCCAGGTAGGACCCGACCCCCGTCGGGGGTGCGCGGAGATGGGGGGCGATGGTGCCAACGGGGTCCTCCAACCCCTCTTCTCTTCCTGCTGGCGCAGGGCTGCGGGCGGCCGTGTCGCTGGTGGAGAGCGGAGGTGGCCTCGTGGCACCTGGAGGCTCCTTGACCCTCGTCTGCAAGGGCTCCGGCTTCACCTTCAGCAGCTTCAGCATGGTTTGGGTGCGTCAGGTGCCCGGCAAGGGGCTCGAGTTCGTCGCGGGTATCAGGTACGACAGTGGTTACACCTACTACGCGCCGGCGGTCAAGGGGCGCTTCACGCTGTCCAGGGACAACGCCCAGAGCACGGTGACGCTGCAGATGAACAGCCTGAAGGACGCAGACACCGCCACCTACTACTGCGCCAAACGTGCTGATGGTGGTGCTGGTGCTGGTGGTGCCCCCTTCCCCGCGTGTGGGCAGGACAAGCCCTGCCGTGCCCGCGTGCCCATGGGGGGTGGAGGGCGCTGAAGCTCGGCCAATCCCAGCCCTTCGGGCTCCGCTCTGACCCAAAGCCCAACCCGTTTGACCCCAATCTCAACGGGTTTGACCCAAATCTCCACCACTTTTGCCCCAATCTCAACAGGTTTTGCCCCAGACTCCACAATTGGCCCCGAATCTTGAGGCCTTTTGCCCAAATCTCGATGGGTTTCAACAAAATCTCAACGAATTTTGGCCAATATCCAACTTTTTGCCCCAAACTCCACAACTGGCCCCAAATCTGGATGGGTTTGACCCAAACCCCAACCCCTTCTCCCCAAATATCAAGAGGTTTCCCGAAATCTTTGTCGTCTTCATCCCAATCTTGACCTGTTTGACCCAAATCTTGGTGGTTTTGTCCCAAATCTTGATGATTTTACCCCAAATCTTGATGGTTTGGACCCAAATTTTAACTCTTTGTCCCAAATCTCAACCACTTTTGACCCAAATCTTGCAGGTTTTGACCGAAATCTCCACCAGTTTTGACCCAAATCTCACCAATTGCCCAAATCTGGGAGATCTCCACCCCAGTCTCGAGGCCTCTCACCCAAACCCCAACCAGTTCTGCCCAAACCTCCAACGTTTGCCCCAAATCGTGGTGATTTCTGCCCAAATCTCAGTCAGGTTGGCACAAATCTCAAGGGGTTTTCCCCAAAACTCAACCCTTTTACCCCAAATCTGGACGGGTTGGACCCAACTCTGGACGGGTTGGACCCAACTCTCACCCATTTGCCCCAAATCTCCACGATCTTGACCCCAATCTCCACCCATTTGGCCCCAGTTCCAACGCCGGCTCCGGGTCCCGACAGCCCTGGTCGAGCTTTGGGGTGGAATTGGTCGAGATTTGGGGCAAACGGGGGAGATTGGGGCAAAACCCGTTGGGATTGGGAGGAAATGGGTTGGGATTTGGGTGAAACCATCGAGGTTTGGGTGAAACCCACCACGATTTGGGTCAAAACCATCGAGATTCGGGGCAAAACCATGAAGATGCGGGGCAAAACCATGAAAATTCAGGGCAGAGAGTTGAGATTTTGGTCAAAACTGTGGAGATTTGGGGCAAAAGGTTGAGATTTGGGCAAAATTGGTTGAAATTTTGGGTGGAAACCATCGAGATTTGGGTCAAAACCTCTTGAGATTTTGCAAAAGTGGTGGAGATTTGGGTCAAGCCCATCAGGATTTGGCTCAGAACTGGTGGAGATTTGGGACAAAACCACCAAGATTTGGATCAAATGGTGGAGGTTTGGGCAAAACCGGTTGAGATTTGGGTGAAATCCATCAAGATTTGGGGCAAAGAGTTGAGATTTGGGCAAAATTGGTTGAGGTTTTGGGTGGAAACCGTCGAGATTTGGGGAAAAGAGCTGAGACTGGGGCGGAAGAGTTTGAGGTTTGGGTCCAAATCAATGGAGATTTGGGTCCTGAACACCGAGAATTGGGTGAAACCCATGGGGATTTGGGCCCAACCGGTTGGATATTGCCCAAAATCCATTGAGATTTGGGTCAAACCCCTCAACATCTGGGGAAACGATGGGATTTGGGGAGAAGGGGTTGAGCTTTGGGTCAAACGGGTTGGGCTTTGGGTCAGAGCTGAGCCCGAAGGGCTGGGATCGGCCGAGCTTCAGCGCCCTCCACCCCCCATGGGCACGCGGGCACGGCAGGGCTTGTCCTGCCCACACGCGGGGAAGGGGGCACCACCAGCATCAGCAGCACCAGCATCACCAGCAGCTTTGGCGCAGTAGTAGGTGGCGGTGTCTGCCTCCTTCAGGCTGTTCATCTGCAGCGTCACCGTGCTCTGGGCGTTGTCCCTGGAGATCGTGAAGCGCCCCTTGACCGCCGGCGCGTAGTAGGTGCCACCACCGGTGTTGATACCCGCGACGAACTCCAGCCCCTTGCCGGGCGCCTGACGCACCCAAACCATGGGGAAGGTGCTGAAGGTGAAGCCGGAGCCCTTGCAGACGAGGGTCAAGGAGCCTCCAGGTGCCACGAGGCCACCTCCGCTCTCCACCAGCGACACCGCCCAAATCTTGGATTTCGACCAAAATCTCCACCAGTTTTGCCCAAATCTCACCCATTTGACCCAAATCTGGATGGGTTTGACCCAAACCCCAACCACTTCTCCCCAAATATCAAGAGGTTTCCCCAAATCTTTGTCGTCTTCATCCGAATCTCAGCCGGTTTGGCCCAAATCTCGACCCGTTTGACCCAAATCTTGGTGGTTTTGTCCCAAATCTCCACCAGTTCTGACCCAAATCCTGATGGGTTTGACCCAAATCTCCACCACTTTTGCCCAAATCTTGAAGGTTTTGACCCAAATCTCGATGATTTCAACCCAAAATCTCAACCTTTTGCCCAAAATCTCCACAGTTTTGACCCAAATCTCAACTCTCTGCCCCGAATCTTCATGGTTTCGAACCAGATCTTGATGGTTTTTACCCAAATCGTGGTGGGTTTGACCCAAATCTCGATGGTTTCACCCAAATCCCAACCCATTTCCTCCCAATCCCAACGGGTTTTGCCCCAATCTCCCCCGTTTGCCCCAAATCTCGACCAATTCCACCCCAAAGCTCGACCAGGGCTGTCGGGACCCGGAGCCGGCGTTGGAACTGGGGCCAAACGGGTGGAGATTGGGGTCAAGATCGTGGAGATTTGGGGCAAAAGGGTGAGAGTTGAGTCCAACCCGTCCGGATTTGGGTCCAACCCGTCCAGATTTGGGTCCAACCCGTCCAGATTTGGGTCAAACCTGTTGAGATTTTGGGCAAAAGGTTGAGATTTGGGTAAAATTGGTTGAGATTTTGGGTTGAAACCATCGGGATTTGGGGAGAAGAGTGGAGATTTGGGTCAAACCCATCAGGATTTGGGTCAGAACTGGTGGAGATTTGGGACAAAACCATCAAGATTTGGGTCAAACAGGTCGAGATTTGGGCCAAACCGGTTGAGATTGGGATGAAACCGTCGAGATTTGGGGAAACCTCTTGACATTTGGGTAGAAGGGGTTGGGGTTTGGGTCAAACCCATCCAGATTTGGGGCAAACGGGTTGAGGTTTGGGGAAAAGAGTTGAGATTTGGGTCAAACCCATCAGGATTTGGGTCAAATGGTTGAGTTTTGGGCAAAACCTCTTGAGATTTCGGCAAAACGAGTTGGGCTTTGGGTCAGAGCTGAGCCCGAAGGGCTGGGATCGGCCGAGCTTCAGCGCCCTCCACCCCCCATGGGCACGCGGGCACGGCAGGGCTTGTCCTGCCCACACGTGGGCGCGATGGCACCACCAGCAACATAACCATAACCAGCAGCATATTTGGCGCAGTAGTAGGTGGCGGTGTCTGCGTCCTTCAGGCTGTTCATCTGCAGCGTGACCGTGCTCTGGGCGTTGTCCTTGGAGATCGTGAAGCGCCCCTTGACCGCCGGCGCGTAGTAGGTGCTGCTACCACTGCTGTAGATACCCGCGACCCACTCGAGCCCCTTGCCGGGCGCCTGACGCGCCCACCCCATTTCGGAGCTGCTGAAGGTGAAGCCGGAGCCCTTGCAGACGAGGGTCAAGGAGCCTCCAGGTGCCACGAGGCCACCTCCGCTCTCCACCAGCGACACGGCCGCCCGCAGCCCTGTGCCAGCAGGAAGAGAAGATGGGTTGGAGGACCCTGTTGGCACCATCGCCCCCCATCTCGGTGCCCCCAGAAGGGGCCACCTGGACGCTCCTTGACCCTCGTCTGCAAGGGCTCCGGCTTCACCTTCAGCAGCTCCAACATGGTTTGGGTGCGCCAGGCGCCCGGCAAGGGGCTCGAGTTCGTCGCGTATATCAACAGCGGTGGTGGCAGCACCAGCTACGCGCCAGCGGTCAAGGGGCGCTTCACGATCTCCAAGGACAACGCCCAGAGCACGGTGACGCTGCAGATGAACAGCCTGAAGGACGCAGACACCGCCACCCACTACTGCGCCAAACGTGCTGATGGTGGTACTGGTGCTGCTGGTGCTGGTGGTGCCCCCTTCCCCACGTGTGGGCAGGACAAGCCCTGCCGTGCCCGCGTGCCCATAGGGGGTGGAGGGCGCTGAAGCTCGGCCGATCCCAGCCCTTCGGGCTCAGCTCTGACCCAAAGCCCAACCCGTTTGACCCAAAACTCAACCATTTGACCCAAATCCTCATGGGTTTGACCCAAATCTCCACTCTTCTCCCCAAGTCTCGATGGTTTCCACCCAAAATCTCCACCAGTTTTGCCCAAATCTCAACCTTTTGCCCAAAATCTCAACAGTTCTGACCCAAATCTCAGCTCTTTGCCCCAAATCTTGATGGTTTTGACCCAAATCGTGGTGGGTTTCACCCAAACCTCGATGGTTTCACCCAAATCCCAACCCATTTCCTCCCAATCCCAACGGGTTTTGCCCCAATCTCCCCCGTTTCCCCAAATCTCGACCAATTCCACCCCAAAGCTCGACCAGGGCTGTCGGGACCCGGAGCCGGCGTTGGAACTGGGGCCAAACGGGTGGAGATTGGGGTCAAGATCGTGGAGATTTGGGGCAAATGGGTGAGAGTTGGGTCCAACCCGTCCAGATTTGGGTCAAACCTGTTGAGATTTTGGGCAAAAGGTTGAGATTTGGGTAAAATTGGTTGAGATTTTGGGTTGAAACCATCGAGATTTGGGGAGAAGAGTGGAGATTTGGGTCAAACCCATCAGGATTTGTGTCAGAACTGGTGGAGATTTGGGACAAAACCACCAAGATTTGGGCAAATTGGTGGTGATTTGAGCAAAACCAGTTGAGATTTGGTTGAAACCATCGAGATTTGGGAGAAATCCACCACGATTTGGGTCAAACCCATCAAGATTCGCAGCAAAGAGTTGAGATTTTGGGCAAAAGGTTGAGATTTTGGGTGGAAACCATCGAGATTTGGGGCAAACAGCTGAGACTGGGGCGGAAGAGTTTGAGGTTTGGGTCAAAATCAATGGAGATTTGGGTCCTGAACACCGAGAATTGGGTGAAACCCATGGGGATTTGGGCCCAAGCGGTTGAGATGTGACCCAAAGCATCGGGATTTGGGGAGAAGAGTGGAGATTTGGGTCAAACCCGTCAGGATTTGGGTCAGAACTGGTGGAGATTTGGGACAAAACCACCAAGATTTGGGTCAAACGGGTCGAGATTTGGGCCAAACCGGTTGAGATTGGGGTGAAACCCTCAAGATTTGGAGAAACCTCTTGATATTTGGGGAGAAGGGGTTGGGGTTTGGGTCAAACCCATCCAGATTTGGGGCAAATGGGTGAGACTTGGGCAAAACTGGTGGAGATTTGGGTCAAACTCCAAGATTTGGGCGGTGTCGCTGGTGGAGAGCGGAGGTGGCCTCGTGGCACCTGGAGGCTCCTTGACCCTCGTCTGCAAGGGCTCCGGCTTCACCTTCAGCAGCTTCTACATGATTTGGGCGCGTCAGGCGCCCGGCAAGGGGCTGGAGTTCGTCGCGTATATCAACAGCGGTGGCGGCACCGACTACGCGCCGGCGGTCAAGGGGCGCTTCACGATCTCCAGGGACAACGCCCAGAGCACGGTGACGCTGCAGATGAACAGCCTGAAGGACGCAGACACCGCCACCTACTACTGCGCCAACCGATTGTGCCCAAATCTGGATGGGTTTGACCCAAATCTTGACAGTTTGGACCCAAATCTCGATGGTTTGGATGCAAATCTCAACTCTTTGACTCAAATCTTCATGGTTTTAACCCAAATCTTGATCGTTTGGACCTGAATCTCGACTGTTTGGACCCAAATTTCAACTCTTTGTCCCAAATCTCTATTGGTTTGACCCAAATCTCACCCATTTGCCCAAATCTGGGTGATCTCCACCCCAGTCTCGATGCCTCTCACCCAAACCCCAACCAGTTCTGCCCAAACCTCCAACGTTTGCCCCAAATCGTGGTGATTTCTGCCCAAATCTCAGTCAGGTTGGCACAAATCTCAAGGGGTTTTCCCCAAAACTCAACCCTTTTACCCCAAAATCTGGAAGGGTTTGACCCAAATCTGGACGGGTTGGACCCAAATCTGGACGGGTTGGACCCAAATCTGGACGGGTTGGACCCAACTCTCACCCATTTGCCCCAAATCTCCACGATCTTGACCCCAATCTCCACCCGTTTGGCCCCAGTTCCAACGCCGGCTCCGGGTCCCGACAGCCCTGGTCGAGCTTTGGGGTGGAATTGGTCGAGATTTGGGGCAAACGGGGGAGATTTGGGCAAAACCCGTTGGGATTGGGAGGAAATGGGTTGGGATTTGGGTGAAACCATCGAGGTTTGGGTGAAACCCACCACGATTTCAGTCAAACCCACCACGATTTGGGTCAAAACCATCAAGATTGGGGGCAAAGAGTTGAGATTTGGGTCAGAACTGTGGAGATTTTGGGCAAAAGGTTGAGATGTGGGCAAAATTCGTTGAGATTTTGGGTCGAAACCTCTTGAGATTTTGCAAAAGTGTTGGAGATTTGGGTCAAACCCGTTGACATTGGGGTCAAATGGGTTGGGCTTTGGGTCAGAGCTGAGCCCGAAGGGCTGGGATCGGCCGAGCTTCAGCGCCCTCCACCCCCCATGGGCACGCGGGCACGGCAGGGCTTGTCCTGCCCACACGTGGGCGCGGCAGCACCACCAGCACCATAACCATAACCATAAGCGTTTTTGGCGCAGTAGTAGGTGGCGGTGTCTGCGTCCTTCAGGCTGTTCATCTGCAGCGTCACCGTGCTCTGGGCGTTGTCCTTGGAGATCGTGAAGCGCCCCTTGACCGCCGGCGCGTACCAGGTGCTGCCACCGCTGTTGATCCTCGCGACGAACTCGAGCCCCTTGCCGGGCGCCTGACGCGCCCACCCCATTCCGAAGCTGCTGAAGGTGAAGCCGGAGCCCTTGCAGACGAGGGTCAAGGAGCCTCCAGGTGCCACGAGGCCACCTCCGCTCTCCACCAGCGACACGGCCGCCCGCAGCCCTGCGCCAGCAGGAAGAGAAGAGGGGTTGGAGGACCCCGTTGGCACCATCGCCCCCCATCTCTGCGCCCCCAGAAGGGGCCACCTGGAACCCCTTGAGATTTGTGCCAACCTGACTGAGATTTGGGCAGAAATCACCACGATTTGGGGCAAACGTTGGAGGTTTGGGCAGAACTGGTTGGGGTTTGGGTGAGAGGCCTCGAGACTGGGGTGGAGATCACCCAGATTTGGGTCAAAACTGGTGTAGATTTGGGTCCAAACCATCGAGAGCTGGGTACAAATGATCAAGATTTGGGTCGAACCCATCGAGATTTGGGCAAAATTCCTCAAGATTTGGGGCAATTGTGGAGTTTGGGGCAAAACCCGTTGAGATTTGGGCAAAAGTGGTGGAGATTTGGGTCAAACTCGTTGACATTGGGGTCAAACGGGTTGAGCTTTGGGTCAGAGCTGAGCCCGAAGGGCTGGGATCGGCCGAGGTTCAGCGCCCTCCACCCCCCATGGGCACGCGGGCACGGCAGGGCTTGTCCTGCCCACACGCAGGGAAGGGGGCACCACCAGCACCAGCACCACCATCAGCACGTTTGGCGCAGTAGTAGGTGGCGGTGTCTGCGTCCTTCAGGCTGTTCATCTGCAGCGTCACCGTGCTCTGGGCGTTGTCCCTGGACAGCGTGAAGCGCCCCTTGACCGCCGGCGCGTAGTAGGTGTAACCACTGTCGTACCTGATACCCGCGACGAACTCGAGCCCCTTGCCGGGCGCCTGACGCACCCACCCCATGCTGAAGCTGCTGAAGGTGAAGCCGGAGCCCTTGCAGACGAGGGTCAAGGAGCCTCCAGGTGCCACGAGGCCACCTCCGCTCTCCACCAGCGACACGGCCGCCCGCAGCCCTGCGCCAGCAGGAAGAGAAGAGGGGTTGGAGGACCCCGTTGGCACCATCGCCCCCCATCTCCGCGCACCCCCGGCAGGGGTCGGCTCCTACCTGGAAGGGCCGCCAGGAGGAGGAGGACGGTGGAGGCCAAGGGGACGCCCATGGTGGAGGTGGCACCTTCAGCAGCGCCGACCAATTGTGCCGAAATCCCAACCAATTGCCCCAAATCTGGATGGGTTTGACCCAAATCTTGATGGTTTGGACCCAAATTTTAACTCTTTGTCCCAAATCTCCACCACTTTTGCCCAAATCTGGGTGATCTCCACCCCAGTCTCGATGCCTCTCACCCAAACCCCAACCAGTTCTGCCCAAACCTCCAACGTTTGCCCCAAATCGTGGTGATTTCTGCCCAAATCTCAGTCAGGTTGGCGCAAATCTCAAGGGGTTTTCCCCAAAACTCAACCCTTTTACCCCAAATCTGGACGGGTTTGACCCAAATCTGGACGGGTTGGACCCAACTCTCACCCATTTGCCCCAAATCTCCACGATCTTGACCCCAATCTCCACCCGTTTGGCCCCAGTTCCAACGCCGGCTCCGGGTCCCGACAGCCCTGGTCAAGCGGGCGCAGGGGCATCACCAGCAACGTAACCATCACCACCAGCAACAGCTTCTTCGGCGCAGTAGTAGGTGGCGGTGTCTGCGTCCTTCAGGCTGTTCATCTGCAGCGTCACCGTGCTCTGGGCGTTGTCCTTGGAGATCGTGAAGCGCCCCTTGACCGCCGGCGCGTAGCCGGTGCTGCCACCACCGCTGCTGATACTCGCGACCCACTCGAGCCCCTTGCCGGGCGCCTGGCGCACCCACCCCATTTCGAAGCTGCTGAAGGTGAAGCCGGAGCCCTTGCAGACGAGGGTCAAGGAGCCTCCAGGTGCCACGAGGCCACCTCCGCTCTCCACCAGCGACACGGCCGCCCGCAGCCCTGCGCCAGCAGGAAGAGAAGATGGGTTGGAGGACCCCGTTGGCACCATCGCCCCCCATCTCCGCGCCCCCAGAAGGGGCCACCTGGAGGCTCCTTGACCCTCGTCTGCAAGGGCTCCAGCTTCACCTTCAGCAGCTTCAGCATGGTTTGGGTGCGTCAGGCGCCCGGCAAGGGGCTCAAGTTCGTTGCGAGTATCTACAGCAGTGGTAGCAACACCTACTACGCGCCGGCGGTCAAGCTCAACTCGTTTGACCCAAATCTTGATGGGTTTGCCCCAAATCTTGATGGTTTTGACCCAAATCTTGATGGGTTTCACCCAAATCTCGATGGTTTCACCCAAATCTCAACCCATTTCCTCCCAATCCCAACGGGTTTTGCCCCAATCTCCCCCGTTTGCCCCAAATCTCGACCAATTCCACCCCAAAGCTCGACCAGGGCTGTCGGGACCCGGAGCCGGCGTTGGAACTGGGGCCAAACGGGTGGAGATTGGGGTCAAGATCGTGGAGATTTGGGGCAAATGGGTGAGAGTTGGGTCCAACCCGTCCAGATTTGGGTCCAACCCGTCCGGATTTGGGTCCAACCCGTCCAGATTTGGGTCCAACCCATCCAGATTTGGAGCCAATTGTGGAGTTTGGGGAAAAACCAGTTGAGCTTTGGGTCAAACGGGTTGGGCTTTGGGTCAGAGCTGAGCCCGAAGGGCTGGGATCGGCCGAGCTTCAGCGCCCTCCACCCCCCATGGGCACGCGGGCACGGCAGGGCTTGTCCTGCCCACACGCGGGGAAGGGGGCACCACCAGCATAACCAGTGTCATAAGATTTGGCGCAGTAGTAGGTGGCGGTGTCTGCGTCCTTCAGGCTGTTCATCTGCAGCGTCACCGTGCTCTGGGCGTTGTCCCTGGAGATCGTGAAGCGCCCCTTGACCGCCGGCGCGTACTCGGTGTAACCACTGTCGTACCTGATACCCGCGACGTATTCGAGCCCCTCCCCGGGCGCCTGGCGCACCCAAACGATTCTGAAGTCGCTGAAGGTGAAGCCGGAGCCCTTGCAGACGAGGGTCAAGGAGCCTCCAGGTGCCACGAGGCCACCTCCGCTCTCCACCAGCGACACGGCCGCCCGCAGCCCTGCGCCAGCAGGAAGAGAAGATGGGTTGGAGGACCCCGTTGGCACCATCGCCCCCCATCTCCGCGCCCCGAGAAGGGGCCACCTGGTTTTGAGCCCAATCTTCTCCGATTCGTCCAAATCTTGAAGGTTTCCACCCAAATCTCAACCGATTTTGACCCAAACTCAACGGATTTTGACCCAAACTCAACCGATTTTGCCCCAAACTCAATGGATTTTGACCCAAACTCAACCGATTTTGACCCAAACTCAACAGATTTTGACCCAAACTCAACTGATTTTGACCCAAACTCAACCGATTTTGCCTCAAACTCAACCGATTTTGACCCAAACTCAACCCATTTTGACCCAAACTCCACAATTGCCCCAAATCTTGAGGCCTTTTGCCCAAATCCTGATGCGTTTGACCCAAATCTTGAAGGTTTGGACCCAAATCTCGATGGTTTGGATGCAAATCTCAACTCTTTGACTCAAATCTTCATGTTTTTGACCCCAATCTTGATCGTTTGGACCCGAATCTCGATGGTTTGGACCCAAATTTCAACTCTTTGTCCCAAATCTCGATGCTTTTGACCCAAATCTCACCAATTGCCCAAATCTGGGTGATCTCCACCCCAGTCTCGATGCCTCTCACCCAAACCCCAACCAGTTCTGCCCAAACCTCCAACATTTGCCCCAAATCGTGGTGATTTCTGCCCAAATCTCAGTCAGGTTGGCACAAATCTCAAGGGGTTTTCCCCAAAACTCAACCCTTTTACCCCAAATCTGGACGGGTTGGACCCAAATCTGGACAAGTTGGACCCAACTCTGGACGGGTTGGACCCAAATCTGGACAAGTTGGACCCAACTCTGGACGGGTTGGACCCAAATCTGGACAAGTTGGACCCAACTCTGGACGGGTTGGACCCAACTCTGGACGGGTTGGACCCAAATCTGGACAAGTTGGACCCAACTCTGGACGGGTTGGACCCAAATCTGGACAAGTTGGACCCAACTCTGGACGGGTTGGACCCAAATCTGGACGAGTTGGACCCAAATCTGGACGGGTTGGACCCAACTCTCACCCATTTGCCCCAAATCTCCACGATCTTGACCCCAATCTCCACCCGTTTGGCCCCAGTTCCAACGCCGGCTCCGGGTCCCGACAGCCCTGGTCGAGCTTTGGGGTGGAATTGGTCGAGATTTGGGGCAAACGGGGGAGATTGGGGCAAAACCCGTTGGGATTGGGAGGAAATGGGTTGGGATTTGGGTGAAACCATCGAGGTTTGGGTCAAACGGGTTGAGCTTTGGGGAAAAGAGTTGAGATTTGGGTCATGAACACTAAGAATTGGGTGAAACCCATCGAGATTTTGGCCAAACCGGCTGAGATTGGGATGAAGACGACAAAGATTTGGGGAAACCTCTTGATATTTGGGGAGGAGTGGTTGGGGTTTGGGTCAAACCCATCAGATTTGGGGCCAATTGTGGACTTTTGGGCAAAACCTCTTGAGCTTTGGGTCAAACGGGTTGGGCTTTGGGTCAAAGCTGAGCCCGAAGGGCTGGGATCGGCCGAGCTTCAGCGCCCTCCACCCCCCATGGGCACGCGGGCACGGCAGGGCTTGTCCTGCCCACACGCGGGCGCGGCGGCACCACCAGCATAAGCACCAGCACCACCAGCTGCATATTTGGCGCAGTAGTAGGTGGCGGTGTCTGCGTCCTTCAGGCTGTTCATCTGCAGCGTCACCGTGCTCTGGGCATTGTCCCTGGAGATCGTGAAGCGCCCCTTGACCGCCGGCGCGTAGTAGGTGCCACCACCTTTGTTGATAACCGCGATGAACTCGAGCCCCTTGCCGGGCGCCTGACGCACCCACTCCATGGCGAAGCTGCTGAAGGTGAAGCCGGAGCCCTTGCAGACGAGGGTCAAGGAGCCTCCAGGTGCCACGAGGCCACCTCCGCTCTCCACCAGCGACACCGCCCAAATCTTGGATTTCGACCAAAATCTCCACCAGTTTTGCCCAAATCTCACCCATTTGACCCAAATCTGGATGGGTTTGACCCAAACCCCAACCACTTCTCCCCAAATATCAAGAGGTTTCCCCAAATCTTTGTCGTCTTCATCCGAATCTCAGCCGGTTTGGCCCAAATCTCGACCCGTTTGACCCAAATCTTGGTGGTTTTGTCCCAAATCTCCACCAGTTCTGACCCAAATCCTGATGGGTTTGACCCAAATCTCCACCACTTTTGCCCAAATCTTGAAGGTTTTGACCCAAATCTCGATGATTTCAACCCAAAATCTCAACCTTTTGCCCAAAATCTCCACAGTTTTGACCCAAATCTCAACTCTCTGCCCCGAATCTTCATGGTTTCGAACCAGATCTTGATGGTTTTTACCCAAATCGTGGTGGGTTTGACCCAAATCTCGATGGTTTCACCCAAATCCCAACCCATTTCCTCCCAATCCCAACGGGTTTTTCCCCAATCTCCCCCGTTTGCCCCAAATCTCGACCAATTCCACCCCAAAGCTCGACCAGGGCTGTCGGGACCCGGAGCCGGCATTGGAACTGGGGCCAAACGGGTGGAGATTGGGGTCAAGATCGTGGAGATTTGGGGCAAATGGGTGAGAGTTGGGTTCAACCCGTCCAGATTTGGGTCCAACCCGTCCAGATTTGGGTCCAACCCGTCCGGATTTGGGTCCAACCTGTCCAGATTTGGGTCCAACCCGTCCAGATTTGGGTCCAACCTGTCCAGATTTGGGTCCAACCCGTCCGGATTTGGGTCCAACCCGACCAGATTTGGGTCCAACCCGTCCGGATTTGGGTCCAACCCGTCGAGATTTGGGTCAAACCTGTTGAGATTTTGGGCAAAAGGTTTAGATTTGGGTAAAATTGGTTGAGATTTTGGGTTGAAACCATCGAGATTTGGGGAGAAGAGTGGAGATTTGGGTCAAACCCATCAGGATTTGGGTCAGAACTGGTGGAGATTTGGGACAAAACCACAAAGATTTGGGCAAATTGGTGGAGATTTGGGCCAAACCAGTTGAGATTTTGGTTGAAACCATCGAGATTTGGGAGAAATCCACCACGATTTGGGTGAAACCCATCAAGATTGGGGGCAAAGAGTTGAGATTTGGGTCAAAACTGTTGAGATTTTGGGTGGAAACCATCGAGATTTGGGGCAAACAGCTGAGACTGGGGCGGAAGAGTTTGAGGTTTGGGTCCAAATCAATGGAGATTTGGGTCCTGAACACCGAGAACTGGGTGAAACCCATGGGGATTTGGGCCCAACCGGTTGGATATTGCCCAGAATTCGTTGAGGTTTGGGTCAAACCCATCAACATCTGGGGAAACGATGGGATTTGGGGAGAAGGGGTTGAGCTTTGGGTCAGAGCTGAGCCCGAAGGGCTGGGATCGGCCGAGCTTCAGCGCCCTCCACCCCCCATGGGCACGCGGGCACGGCAGGGCTTGTCCTGCCCACACGCGGGGAAGGGGGCACCACCAGCATAAGCACCACCAGTACCATAAGCAGTTTTGGCGCAGTAGTAGGTGGCGGTGTCTGCGTCCTTCAGGCTGTTCATCTGCAGCGTCACCGTGCTCTGGGCGTTGTCCCTGGAGATCGTGAAGCGCCCCTTGACCGCCGGCGCGTAGCCGGTGCCGCCACCACTGCTGCTGATATCTGCGACGTATTCCAGCCCCTTGCCGGGCGCCTGACGCACCCAAACCATGGGGAAGGTGCTGAAGGTGAAGCCGGAGCCCTTGCAGACAAGGGTCAAGGAGCGTCCAGGTGGCCCGTTCTCGGGGCGCGGAGATGGGGGGCGATGGTGCCAACGGGGTCCTCTAACCCATCTTCTCTTCCTGCTTGCGCAGGGCTGCGGGCGGCCGTGTCGCTGGTGGAGAGCGGAGGTGGCCTCGTGGCACCTGGAGGCTCCTTGACCCTCGTCTGCAAGGGCTCCGGCTTCACCTTCAGCGACTTCTGGATGTACTGGGTGCGTCAGGGGCCCGGCAAGGGGCTCGAATATGTAGCGGGTATCAACAGCGGTGGCACCACCAGCTACGCGCCGGTGGTCAAGGGGCGCTTCACGATCTCCAAGGACAACGCCCAGAGCACGGTGACGCTGCAGATGAACAGCCTGAAGGACGCAGACACCGCCACCGACTACTGCGCCAAATCTTATGACACTGGTTATGCTGGTGGTGCCCCCTTCCCCGCGTGTGGGCAGGACAAGCCCTGCCGTGCCCGCGTGCCCATGGGGGGTGGAGGGCGCTGAAGCTCGGCCAATCCCAGCCCTTCGGGCTCAGCTCTGACCCAAAGCCCAACCCGTTTGACCCCAATGTCAACGGGTTTGACCCAAAATCTCCACCAGTTTTGCCCAAATCTCAACCTTTTGCCCAAAATCTCAACAGTTCTGACCCAAATCTCAGCTCTTTGCCCCGAATCTCGATGGTTTTGACCCAAATCGTGGTGGGTTTCACCCAAACCTCGATGGTTTCACCCAAATCCCAACCCATTTCCTCCCAATCCCAACGGGTTTTGCCCAAATCTCCCCCGTTTGCCCCAAATCTCGACCAATTCCACCCCAAAGCTCGACCAGGGCTGTCGGGACCCGGAGCCGGCGTTGGAACTGGGGCCAAACGGGTGGAGATTGGGGTCAAGATCGTGGAGATTTGGGGCAAATGGGTGAGAGTTGGGTCCAACCCGTCCAGATTTGGGTCCAACCCGTCCAGATTTGGGTCAAACCCGTCAAGATTTGGGTCAGAACTGGTGGAGATTTGGGACAAAACCACCAAGATTTGAGTCAAACCGGTCGAGATTTGGGCAAAAACTGTTGAGATTGGGATGAAGACGACAAAGATTTGGGGAAACCTCTTGACATTTGGGTAGAAGTGGTTGGGGTTTGGGACAAACCCATCCAGATTTGGGGCCATTTGTGGAGTTTGGGGCAAAACCAGTTGAGATTGGGGGAAAAGTAGTGAAGATTCGGGTCAAACCCATTGACATTGGGGTCAAACGGGTTGGGCTTTGGGTCAGAGCTGAGCCCGAAGGGCTGGGATCGGCCGAGCTTCAGCGCCCTCCACCCCCCATGGGCACGCGGGCACGGCAGGGCTTGTCCTGCCCACACGTGGGCGCGGCGGCACCACCAGCATAAGCAGCACCAGCACCACCATAAGCATATTTGGCGCAGTAGTAGGTGGCGGTGTCTGCGTCCTTCAGGCTGTTCATCTGCAGCGTCACCGTGCTCTGGGCGTTGTCCCTTGAGATCGTGAAGCGCCCCTTGACCGCCGGCGCGTACCAGGTGCTGCCACCGGTGCTGCTGATACTCGCGACGTATTCCAGCCCCTTGCCGGGCGCCTGACGCACCCACCCCATTCCGAAGCTGCTGAAGGTGAAGCCGGAGCCCTTGCAGACGAGGGTCAAGGAGCCTCCAGGTGCCACGAGGCCACCTCCGCTCTCCACCAGCGACACCGCCCAAATCTTGGAGTTTGACCCAAATCTCCACCAGTTTTGCCCAAATCTCACCCATTTGCCCCAAATCTGGATGGGTTTGACCCAAACCCCAACCCCTTCTCCCCAAATATCAAGAGTTTCCCCCAAATCTTGAGGGTTTGATCCCAATCTCAACCGGTTTGGCCCAAATCTCGACCTGTTTTACCCAAATCTTGGTGGTTTTGGCCCAAATCTCCACCAGTTCTGACCCAAATCCTGACGGGTTTGACCCAAATCTCCACTCTTCTCCCCAAATCTTGAGGGTTTCAACCCAAAATCTCACCCATTTGCCCCAAATCTCCACGATCTTGACCCCAATCTCCACCCGTTGGGCCCCAGTTCCAACGCCGGCTCCGGGTCCCGACAGCCCTGGTCGAGCTTTGGGGTGGAATTGGTCGAGATTTGGGGCAAACGGGGGAGATTGGGGCAAAACCCGTTGGGATTGGGAGGAAACGGGTTGGGATTTGGGTGAAACCATCGAGGTTTGGGTGAAACCCACCACGATTTGGGTCAAAACCATCGAGATTTGGGACAAAGAGTTGAGATTTGGGGCAAAATTGGTTGAGATTTTGGGTTGAAACCATCGAGATTTGAGGAGAAAACTGGAGATTTGGGTCAAACCCATCAGGATTTGGGTCAGAACTGGTGGAGATTTGGTAGAAAACCATCAAGATTTGGGCCAAACGGGTTGAGCTTTGGGCAAAACCGGTTGAGATTGGGATGAAGACAACAAAGATTTGGGGAAACCTCTTGATATTTTGGTAGAAAGGGTTGGGGTTTGGGTCAAACCCATCCAGATTTGGGGCCAATTGTGGAGTTTGGGGCAAAACCAGTTGAGATTGGGGAAAAAGTGGTGAAGATTCGGGTCAAACCCATTGACATTGGGGTCAAACGGGTTGGGCTTTGGGTCAAAGCTGAGCCCGAAGGGCTGGGATCGGCCGAGCTTCAGCGCCCTCCACCCCCCATGGGCACGCGGGCACGGCAGGGCTTGTCCTGCCCACACGCGGGGAAGGGGGCACCACCAGCACCAGCACCACCATAACCTTTGGCGCAGTAGTAGGTGGCGGTGTCTGCGTCCTTCAGGCTGTTCATCTGCAGCGTCACCGTGCTCTGGGCGTTGTCCTTGGACATCGTGAAGCGCCCCTTGACCGCCGGCGCGTAGTCGGTGCCGCCACCGCTGTTGATATACGCGACGAACTCCAGCCCCTTGCCGGGCGCCTGACGCACTCAAACCATGTAGGAGCTGCTGAAGGCGAAGCCGGAGCCCTTGCAGACGAGGGTCAAGGAGCCTCCAGGTGCCACGAGGCCACCTCCGCTCTCCACCAGCGACACGGCCGCCCGCAGCCCTGCGCCGGCAGGAAGAGAAGATGGGTTGGAGGACCCCGTTGGCACCATCGCCCCCCATCTCCGCGCACCCCCGGCAGGGGTCGGCTCCTACCTGGAAGGGCCGCCAGGAGGAGGAGGACGGTGGAGGCCAAGGGGACGCCCATGGTGGAGGTGACACCTTCAGCAGCTTCGGAATGATGTGGGTGCGTCAGGCGCCCGGCAAGGGGCTCGAGTGGGTCGCGGGTATCAGCAACGATGGTGGCACCACCAGATACGCGCCGGCGGTCAAGGGGCGCTTCACGATCTCCAGGGACAACGCCCAGAGCACGGTGACGCTGCAGATGAACAGCCTGAAGGACGCAGACACCGCCACCTACTACTGCGTCAAAGACGCTTATGGTTATGGTTATGGTGCTGGTGGTGCCCCCTTCCCCGCGTGTGGGCAGGACAAGCCCTGCCGTGCCCGCGTGCCCATGGGGGGTGGAGGGCGCTGAAGCTCGGCCGATCCCAGCCCTTCGGGCTCAGCTCTGACCCAAAGCCCAACCCGTTTGACCCAAAGCTCAAGAGCTTTTCCCCAAAACTCCACAATTGGCCCCAAATCTGATGGGTTTGACCCAAACCCCAACCACTTCTCCCCAAATATCAAGAGGTTTCCCCAAATCTTTGTCGTCTTCATCCCAATCTCAACCGCTTTGGCCCAAATCTCGATGGGTTTCACCCAATTCTTAGTGTTCATGACCCAAATCTCAACCCTTTTCCCCAAAGCTCAACCCGTTTGACCCAAATCTTGATGGTTTTGACCCAAATCTTGATGGGTTTCTCCCAAATCTCGATGGTTTGACCCAAACCTCGATGGTTTCACCCAAATCCCAACCCATTTCCTCCCAATCCCAACGGGTTTTGCCCCAATCTCCCCCGTTTGCCCCAAATCTCGACCAATTCCACCCCAAAGCTCGACCAGGGCTGTCGGGACCCGGAGCCGGCGTTGGAACTGGGGCCAAACGGGTGGAGATTGGGGTCAAGATCGTGGAGATTTGGGGCAAATGGGTGAGAGTTGGGTCCAACCCGTCCAGATTTGGGTCCAACTCGTCCAGATTTGGGTCCAACCCGTCCGGATTTGGGTCAAACCCATCCAGATTTGGAGCCAATTGTGGAGTTTGGGGAAAAACCAGTTGAGCTTTGGGTCAAACGGGTTGGGCTTTGGGTCAGAGCTGAGCCCGAAGGGCTGGGATCGGCCGAGCTTCAGCGCCCTCCACCCCCCATGGGCACGCGGGCACGGCAGGGCTTGTCCTGCCCACACGCGGGGAAGGGGGCACCACCAGCACCAGCACCACCATAACCTTTGGCGCAGTAGTAGGTGGCGGTGTCTGCGTCCTTCAGGCTGTTCATCTGCAGCGTCACCGTGCTCTGGGCGTTGTCCCTGGAGATCGTGAAGCGCCCCTTGACCGCCGGCGCGTACTCGGTGTAACCACTGTCGTACCTGATACCCGCGACGTATTCCAGCCCCTCCCCGGGCGCCTGGCGCGCCCAAACGATTCTGAAGTCGCTGAAGGTGAAGCCGGAGCCCTTGCAGACGAGGGTCAAGGAGCCTCCAGGTGCCACGAGGCCACCTCCGCTCTCCACCAGCGACACGGCCGCCCGCAGCCCTGCGCCAGCAGGAAGAGAAGATGGGTTGGAGGACCCCGTTGGCACCATCGCCCCCCATCTCCGCGCCCCGAGAAGGGGCCACCTGGTTTTGAGCCCAATCTTCTCCGATTCGTCCAAATCTTGAAGGTTTCCACCCAAATCTCAACCGATTTTGACCCAAACTCAACGGATTTTGACCCAAACTCAACCCATTTTGCCCCAAACTCAATGGATTTTGACCCAAACTCAACCGATTTTGACCCAAACTCAACAGATTTTGACCCAAACTCAACTGATTTTGACCCAAACTCAACCGATTTTGCCTCAAACTCAACCGATTTTGACCCAAACTCAACCCATTTTGACCCAAACTCCACAATTGCCCCAAATCTTGAGGCCTTTTGCCCAAATCCTGATGCGTTTGACCCAAATCTTGAAGGTTTGGACCCAAATCTCGATGGTTTGGATGCAAATCTCAACTCTTTGACTCAAATCTTCATGTTTTTAACCCAAATCTTGATCGTTTGGACACGAATCTCGATGGTTTGGACCCAAATTTCAACTCTTTGTCCCAAATCTCGATGCTCTTGACCCAAATCTCACCCATTTGCCCAAATCTGGGTGATCTCCACCCCAGTCTCGATGCCTCTCACCCAAACCCCAACCGGTTCTGCCCAAACCTCCAACGTTTGCCCCAAATCGTGGTGATTTCTGCCCAAATCTCAGTCGGGTTGGCACAAATCTGAAGGGGTTTTCCCCAAAACTCAACCCTTTTACCCCAAAATCTGGAAGGGTTTGACCCAAATCTGGACGGGTTGGACCCAAATCTGGACGGGTTGGACCCAAATCCGGACAGGTTGGACCCAAATCTGGACGGGTTGGACCCAACTCTCACCCATTTGCCCCAAATCTCCACGATCTTGACCCCAATCTCCACCCGTTGGGCCCCAGTTCCAACGCCGGCTCCGGGTCCCGACAGCCCTGGTCGAGCTTTGGGGTGGAATTGGTCGAGATTTGGGGCAAACGGGGGAGATTGGGGCAAAACCCGTTGGGATTGGGAGGAAATGGGTTGGGATTTGGGTGAAACCATCGAGATTTGGGTGAAACCCACCACGATTTGGGTCAAAACCATCAAGATTCGGGGCAAAACCATGAAGATGCGGGGCAAAACCATGAAAATTCAGGGCAGAGAGTTGAGATTTTGGTCAAAACTGTTGAGATTTTGGGCAAAAGGTTGAGATTTGGGCAAAATTGGTTGAGATTTTGGGTGGAAACCATCGAGATTTGGGTCAAAACCTCTTGAGATTTTGCAAAAGTGGTGGAGATTTGGGTCAAGCCCATCAGGATTTGGCTCAGAACTGGTGGAGATTTGGGACAAAACCACCAAGATTTGGATCAAATGGTGGAGATTTGGGCAAAACCGGTTGACATTTGGGTGAAATCCTTCAAGATTTGGGGCAAAGAGTTGAGATTTGGGCAAAATTGGTTGAGGTTTTGGGTGGAAACCATCGAGATTTGGGGAGAAGAGCTGAGACTGGGGCGGAAGAGTTTGAGGTTTGGGTCCAAATCAATGGAGATTTGGGTCCTGAACACCGAGAACTGGGTGAAACCCATGGGGATTTGGGCCCAACCGGTTGGATATTGCCCAAAATCCATTGAGATTTGGGTCAAACCCCTCAACATCTGGGGAAACGATGGGATTTGGGGAGAAGGGGTTGAGCTTTGGGTCAAACGGGTTGGGCTTTGGGTCAGAGCTGAGCCCGAAGGGCTGGGATCGGCCGAGCTTCAGCGCCCTCCACCCCCCATGGGCACGCGGGCACGGCAGGGCTTGTCCTGCCCACACGCGGGGAAGGGGGCACCACCAGCATCAGCAGCACCAGCATCACCAGCAGCTTTGGCGCAGTAGTAGGTGGCGGTGTCTGCCTCCTTCAGGCTGTTCATCTGCAGCGTCACCGTGCTCTGGGCGTTGTCCCTGGAGATCGTGAAGCGCCCCTTGACCGCCGGCGCGTAGTAGGTGCCACCACCTTTGTTGATAACCGCGATGAACTCGAGCCCCTTGCCGGGCGCCTGACGCACCCACTCCATGGCGAAGCTGCTGAAGGTGAAGCCGGAGCCCTTGCAGACGAGGGTCAAGGAGCCTCCAGGTGCCACGAGGCCACCTCCGCTCTCCACCAGCGACACCGCCCAAATCTTGGATTTCGACCAAAATCTCCACCAGTTTTGCCCAAATCTCACCCATTTGACCCAAATCTGGATGGGTTTGACCCAAACCCCAACCACTTCTCCCCAAATATCAAGAGGTTTCCCCAAATCTTTGTCGTCTTCATCCGAATCTCAGCCGGTTTGGCCCAAATCTCGACCCGTTTGACCCAAATCTTGGTGGTTTTGTCCCAAATCTCCACCAGTTCTGACCCAAATCCTGATGGGTTTGACCCAAATCTCCACCACTTTTGCCCAAATCTTGAAGGTTTTGACCCAAATCTCGATGATTTCAACCCAAAATCTCAACCTTTTGCCCAAAATCTCCACAGTTTTGACCCAAATCTCAACTCTCTGCCCCGAATCTTCATGGTTTCGAACCAGATCTTGATGGTTTTTACCCAAATCGTGGTGGGTTTGACCCAAATCTCGATGGTTTCACCCAAATCCCAACCCATTTCCTCCCAATCCCAACGGGTTTTGCCCCAATCTCCCCCGTTTGCCCCAAATCTCGACCAATTCCACCCCAAAGCTCGACCAGGGCTGTCGGGACCCGGAGCCGGCGTTGGAACTGGGGCCAAACGGGTGGAAATTGGGGTCAAGATCGTGGAGATTTGGGGCAAATGGGTGAGAGTTGGGTCCAACCCGTCCAGATTTGGGTCCAACCCGTCCAGATTTGGGTCCAATCCGTCCAGATTTGGGTCCAACCCGTCCAGATTTGGGTCAAACCTGTTGAGATTTTGGGCAAAAGGTTGAGATTTGGGTAAAATTGGTTGAGATTTTGGGTTGAAACCATCGGGATTTGGGGAGAAGAGTGGAGATTTGGGTCAAACCCATCAGGATTTGGGTCAGAACTGGTGGAGATTTGGGACAAAACCATCAAGATTTGGGTCAAACAGGTCGAGATTTGGGCCAAACCGGTTGAGATTGGGATGAAACCGTCGAGATTTGGGGAAACCTCTTGACATTTGGGTAGAAGGGGTTGGGGTTTGGGTCAAACCCATCCAGATTTGGGGCAAACGGGTTGAGGTTTGGGGAAAAGAGTTGAGATTTGGGTCAAACCCATCAGGATTTGGGTCAAATGGTTGAGTTTTGGGCAAAACCTCTTGAGATTTCGGCAAAACGAGTTGGGCTTTGGGTCAGAGCTGAGCCCGAAGGGCTGGGATCGGCCGAGCTTCAGCGCCCTCCACCCCCCATGGGCACGCGGGCACGGCAGGGCTTGTCCTGCCCACACGTGGGCGCGATGGCACCACCAGCAACATAACCATAACCAGCAGCATATTTGGCGCAGTAGTAGGTGGCGGTGTCTGCGTCCTTCAGGCTGTTCATCTGCAGCGTGACCGTGCTCTGGGCGTTGTCCTTGGAGATCGTGAAGCGCCCCTTGACCGCCGGCGCGTAGTAGGTGCTGCTACCACCGCTGTAGATACCCGCGACCCACTCGAGCCCCTTGCCGGGCGCCTGACGCGCCCACCCCATTTCGGAGCTGCTGAAGGTGAAGCCGGAGCCCTTGCAGACGAGGGTCAAGGAGCCTCCAGGTGCCACGAGGCCACCTCCGCTCTCCACCAGCGACACGGCCGCCCGCAGCCCTGCGCCAGCAGGAAGAGAAGATGGGTTGGAGGACCCTGTTGGCACCATCGCCCCCCATCTCGGTGCCCCCAGAAGGGGCCACCTGGACGCTCCTTGACCCTCGTCTGCAAGGGCTCCGGCTTCACCTTCAGCAGCTCCAACATGGTTTGGGTGCGCCAGGCGCCCGGCAAGGGGCTCGAGTTCGTCGCGTATATCAACAGCGGTGGTGGCAGCACCAGCTACGCGCCAGCGGTCAAGGGGCGCTTCACGATCTCCAAGGACAACGCCCAGAGCACGGTGACGCTGCAGATGAACAGCCTGAAGGACGCAGACACCGCCACCCACTACTGCGCCAAACGTGCTGATGGTGGTACTGGTGCTGCTGGTGCTGGTGGTGCCCCCTTCCCCGCGTGTGGGCAGGACAAGCCCTGCCGTGCCCGCGTGCCCATAGGGGGTGGAGGGCGCTGAAGCTCGGCCGATCCCAGCCCTTCGGGCTCAGCTCTGACCCAAAGCCCAACCCGTTTGACCCAAAACTCAACCATTTGACCCAAATCCTCATGGGTTTGACCCAAATCTCCACTCTTCTCCCCAAGTCTCGATGGTTTCCACCCAAAATCTCCACCAGTTTTGCCCAAATCTCAACCTTTTGCCCAAAATCTCAACAGTTCTGACCCAAATCTCAGCTCTTTGCCCCAAATCTTGATGGTTTTGACCCAAATCGTGGTGGGTTTCACCCAAACCTCGATGGTTTCACCCAAATCCCAACCCATTTCCTCCCAATCCCAACGGGTTTTGCCCCAATCTCCCCCGTTTCCCCAAATCTCGACCAATTCCACCCCAAAGCTCGACCAGGGCTGTCGGGACCCGGAGCCGGCGTTGGAACTGGGGCCAAACGGGTGGAGATTGGGGTCAAGATCGTGGAGATTTGGGGCAAATGGGTGAGAGTTGGGTCCAACCCGTCCAGATTTGGGTCAAACCTGTTGAGATTTTGGGCAAAAGGTTGAGATTTGGGTAAAATTGGTTGAGATTTTGGGTTGAAACCATCGAGATTTGGGGAGAAGAGTGGAGATTTGGGTCAAACCCATCAGGATTTGTGTCAGAACTGGTGGAGATTTGGGACAAAACCACCAAGATTTGGGCAAATTGGTGGTGATTTGAGCAAAACCAGTTGAGATTTGGTTGAAACCATCGAGATTTGGGAGAAATCCACCACGATTTGGGTCAAACCCATCAAGATTCGCAGCAAAGAGTTGAGATTTTGGGCAAAAGGTTGAGATTTTGGGTGGAAACCATCGAGATTTGGGGCAAACAGCTGAGACTGGGGCGGAAGAGTTTGAGGTTTGGGTCAAAATCAATGGAGATTTGGGTCCTGAACACCGAGAATTGGGTGAAACCCATGGGGATTTGGGCCCAAGCGGTTGAGATGTGACCCAAAGCATCGGGATTTGGGGAGAAGAGTGGAGATTTGGGTCAAACCCGTCAGGATTTGGGTCAGAACTGGTGGAGATTTGGGACAAAACCACCAAGATTTGGGTCAAACGGGTCGAGATTTGGGCCAAACCGGTTGAGATTGGGGTGAAACCCTCAAGATTTGGAGAAACCTCTTGATATTTGGGGAGAAGGGGTTGGGGTTTGGGTCAAACCCATCCAGATTTGGGGCAAATGGGTGAGACTTGGGCAAAACTGGTGGAGATTTGGGTCAAACTCCAAGATTTGGGCGGTGTCGCTGGTGGAGAGCGGAGGTGGCCTCGTGGCACCTGGAGGCTCCTTGACCCTCGTCTGCAAGGGCTCCGGCTTCACCTTCAGCAGCTTCTACATGATTTGGGCGCGTCAGGCGCCCGGCAAGGGGCTGGAGTTCGTCGCGTATATCAACAGCGGTGGCGGCACCGACTACGCGCCGGCGGTCAAGGGGCGCTTCACGATCTCCAGGGACAACGCCCAGAGCACGGTGACGCTGCAGATGAACAGCCTGAAGGACGCAGACACCGCCACCTACTACTGCGCCAACCGATTGTGCCCAAATCTGGATGGGTTTGACCCAAATCTTGACAGTTTGGACCCAAATCTCGATGGTTTGGATGCAAATCTCAACTCTTTGACTCAAATCTTCATGGTTTTAACCCAAATCTTGATCGTTTGGACCTGAATCTCGACTGTTTGGACCCAAATTTCAACTCTTTGTCCCAAATCTCTATTGGTTTGACCCAAATCTCACCCATTTGCCCAAATCTGGGTGATCTCCACCCCAGTCTCGATGCCTCTCACCCAAACCCCAACCAGTTCTGCCCAAACCTCCAACGTTTGCCCCAAATCGTGGTGATTTCTGCCCAAATCTCAGTCGGGTTGGCACAAATCTCAAGGGGTTTTCCCCAAAACTCAACCCTTTTACCCCAAAATCTGGAAGGGTTTGACCCAAATCTGGACGGGTTGGACCCAAATCTGGACGGGTTGGACCCAACTCTCACCCATTTGCCCCAAATCTCCACGATCTTGACCCCAATCTCCACCCGTTTGGCCCCAGTTCCAACGCCGGCTCCGGGTCCCGACAGCCCTGGTCGAGCTTTGGGGTGGAATTGGTCGAGATTTGGGGCAAACGGGGGAGATTTGGGCAAAACCCGTTGGGATTGGGAGGAAATGGGTTGGGATTTGGGTGAAACCATCGAGGTTTGGGTGAAACCCACCACGATTTCAGTCAAACCCACCACGATTTGGGTCAAAACCATCAAGATTGGGGGCAAAGAGTTGAGATTTGGGTCAGAACTGTGGAGATTTTGGGCAAAAGGTTGAGATGTGGGCAAAATTCGTTGAGATTTTGGGTCGAAACCTCTTGAGATTTTGCAAAAGTGTTGGAGATTTGGGTCAAACCCGTTGACATTGGGGTCAAATGGGTTGGGCTTTGGGTCAGAGCTGAGCCCGAAGGGCTGGGATCGGCCGAGCTTCAGCGCCCTCCACCCCCCATGGGCACGCGGGCACGGCAGGGCTTGTCCTGCCCACACGTGGGCGCGGCAGCACCACCAGCACCATAACCATAACCATAAGCGTTTTTGGCGCAGTAGTAGGTGGCGGTGTCTGCGTCCTTCAGGCTGTTCATCTGCAGCGTCACCGTGCTCTGGGCGTTGTCCTTGGAGATCGTGAAGCGCCCCTTGACCGCCGGCGCGTACCAGGTGCTGCCACCGCTGTTGATCCTCGCGACGAACTCGAGCCCCTTGCCGGGCGCCTGACGCGCCCACCCCATTCCGAAGCTGCTGAAGGTGAAGCCGGAGCCCTTGCAGACGAGGGTCAAGGAGCCTCCAGGTGCCACGAGGCCACCTCCGCTCTCCACCAGCGACACGGCCGCCCGCAGCCCTGCGCCAGCAGGAAGAGAAGAGGGGTTGGAGGACCCCGTTGGCACCATCGCCCCCCATCTCTGCGCCCCCAGAAGGGGCCACCTGGAACCCCTTGAGATTTGTGCCAACCTGACTGAGATTTGGGCAGAAATCACCACGATTTGGGGCAAACGTTGGAGGTTTGGGCAGAACTGGTTGGGGTTTGGGTGAGAGGCCTCGAGACTGGGGTGGAGATCACCCAGATTTGGGTCAAAACTGGTGTAGATTTGGGTCCAAACCATCGAGAGCTGGGTCCAAATGATCAAGATTTGGGTCGAACCCATCGAGATTTGGGCAAAATTCCTCAAGATTTGGGGCAATTGTGGAGTTTGGGGCAAAACCCGTTGAGATTTGGGCAAAAGTGGTGGAGATTTGGGTCAAACTCGTTGACATTGGGGTCAAACGGGTTGAGCTTTGGGTCAGAGCTGAGCCCGAAGGGCTGGGATCGGCCGAGGTTCAGCGCCCTCCACCCCCCATGGGCACGCGGGCACGGCAGGGCTTGTCCTGCCCACACGCAGGGAAGGGGGCACCACCAGCACCAGCAGCACCATCAGCACGTTTGGCGCAGTAGTAGGTGGCGGTGTCTGCGTCCTTCAGGCTGTTCATCTGCAGCGTCACCGTGCTCTGGGCGTTGTCCCTGGACAGCGTGAAGCGCCCCTTGACCGCCGGCGCGTAGTAGGTGTAACCACTGTCGTACCTGATACCCGCGACGAACTCGAGCCCCTTGCCGGGCGCCTGACGCACCCAAACCATGCTGAAGCTGCTGAAGGTGAAGCCGGAGCCCTTGCAGCCGAGGGTCAAGGAGCCTCCAGGTGCCACGAGGCCACCTCCGCTCTCCACCAGCGACACGGCCGCCCGCAGCCCTGCGCCAGCAGGAAGAGAAGATGGGTTGGAGGACCCCGTTGGCACCATCGCCCCCCATCTCCGCGCACCCCCGACGGGGGTCGGGTCCTACCTGGAAGGGCCGCCAGGAGGAGGAGGACGGTGGAGGCCAAGGGGACGCCCATGGTGGAGGTGGCACCTTCAGCAGCGCCGACCAATTGTGCCGAAATCCCAACCAATTGCCCCAAATCTGGATGGGTTTGACCCAAATCTTGATGGTTTGGACCCAAATTTTAACTCTTTGTCCCAAATCTCCACCACTTTTGCCCAAATCTGGGTGATCTCCACCCCAGTCTCGATGCCTCTCACCCAAACCCCAACCAGTTCTGCCCAAACCTCCAACGTTTGCCCCAAATCGTGGTGATTTCTGCCCAAATCTCAGTCAGGTTGGCGCAAATCTCAAGGGGTTTTCCCCAAAACTCAACCCTTTTACCCCAAATCTGGACGGGTTGGACCCAAATCCGGACGGGTTGGACCCAAATCTGGACGGGTTGGACCCAACTCTCACCCATTTGCCCCAAATCTCCACGATCTTGACCCCAATCTCCACCCGTTTGGCCCCAGTTCCAACGCCGGCTCCGTGTCCCGACAGCCCTGGTCAAGCGGGCGCAGGGGCATCACCAGCAACGTAACCATCACCACCAGCAACAGCTTCTTCGGCGCAGTAGTAGGTGGCGGTGTCTGCGTCCTTCAGGCTGTTCATCTGCAGCGTCACCGTGCTCTGGGCGTTGTCCTTGGAGATCGTGAAGCGCCCCTTGACCGCCGGCGCGTAGCCGGTGCTGCCACCACCGCTGCTGATACTCGCGACCCACTCGAGCCCCTTGCCGGGCGCCTGACGCGCCCACCCCATTCCGTTGCTGCTGAAGGTGAAGCCGGAGCCCTTGCAGCCGAGGGTCAAGGAGCCTCCAGGTGCCACGAGGCCACCTCCGCTCTCCACCAGCGACACGGCCGCCCGCAGCCCTGCGCCAGCAGGAAGAGAAGATGGGTTGGAGGACCCCGTTGGCACCATCGCCCCCCATCTCCGCGCACCCCCGGCAGGGGTCGGCTCCTACCTGGAAGGGCCGCCAGGAGGAGGAGGACGGTGGAGGCCAAGGGGACGCCCATGGTGGAGGTGACACCTTCAGCAGCTTCGGAATGATGTGGGTGCGTCAGGCGCCCGGCAAGGGGCTCGAGTGGGTCGCGGGTATCAGCAACGATGGTGGCACCACCAGATACGCGCCGGCGGTCAAGGGGCGCTTCACGCTGTCCAAGGACAACGCCCAGAGCACGGTGACGCTGCAGATGAACAGCCTGAAGGACGCAGACACCGCCACCTACTACTGCGTCAAAGACGCTTATGGTTATGGTGCTGGTGGTGCCCCCTTCCCCGCGTGTGGGCAGGACAAGCCCTGCCGTGCCCGCGTGCCCATGGGGGGTGGAGGGCGCTGAAGCTCGGCCGATCCCAGCCCTTCGGGCTCAGCTCTGACCCAAAGCCCAACCCGTTTGACCCAAAGCTCAAGAGCTTTTCCCCAAAACTCCACAACTGGCCCCAAGTCTGGATGGGTTTGACCCAAACCCCAACCACTTCTCCCCAAATATCAAGAGGTTTCCCCAAATCTTTGTCGTCTTCATCCCAATCTCAACCGCTTTGGCCCAAATCTCGATGGGTTTCACCCAATTCTTAGTGTTCATGACCCAAATCTCAACCATTTTCCCCAAAGCTCAACCCGTTTAACCCAAATCTTGATGGGTTTGCCCCAAATCTTGATGGTTTTGACCCAAATCTTGATGGGTTTCTCCCAAATCTCGATGGTTTGACCCAAACCTCGATGGTTTCACCCAAATCTCAACCCATTTCCTCCCAATCCCAACGGGTTTTGCCCCAATCTCCCCCGTTTGCCCCAAATCTCGACCAATTCCACCCCAAAGCTCGACCAGGGCTGTCGGGACCCGGAGCCGGCGTTGGAACTGGGGCCAAACGGGTGGAGATTGGGGTCAAGATCGTGGAGATTTGGGGCAAATGGGTGAGAGTTGGGTCCAACCCGTCCAGATTTGGGTCCAACTCGTCCAGATTTGGGTCCAACCCGTCCGGATTTGGGTCAAACCCATCCAGATTTGGAGCCAATTGTGGAGTTTGGGGAAAAACCAGTTGAGCTTTGGGTCAAACGGGTTGGGCTTTGGGTCAGAGCTGAGCCCGAAGGGCTGGGATCGGCCGAGCTTCAGCGCCCTCCACCCCCCATGGGCACGCGGGCACGGCAGGGCTTGTCCTGCCCACACGCGGGGAAGGGGGCACCACCAGCATAACCAGTGTCATAAGATTTGGCGCAGTAGTAGGTGGCGGTGTCTGCGTCCTTCAGGCTGTTCATCTGCAGCGTCACCGTGCTCTGGGCGTTGTCCCTGGAGATCGTGAAGCGCCCCTTGACCGCCGGCGCGTACTCGGTGTAACCACTGTCGTACCTGATACCCGCGACGTATTCCAGCCCCTCCCCGGGCGCCTGGCGCGCCCAAACGATTCTGAAGTCGCTGAAGGTGAAGCCGGAGCCCTTGCAGACGAGGGTCAAGGAGCCTCCAGGTGCCACGAGGCCACCTCCGCTCTCCACCAGCGACACGGCCGCCCGCAGCCCTGCGCCAGCAGGAAGAGAAGATGGGTTGGAGGACCCCGTTGGCACCATCGCCCCCCATCTCCGCGCCCCGAGAAGGGGCCACCTGGTTTTGAGCCCAATCTTCTCCGATTCGTCCAAATCTTGAAGGTTTCCACCCAAATCTCAACCGATTTTGACCCAAACTCAACGGATTTTGACCCAAACTCAACCGATTTTGCCCCAAACTCAATGGATTTTGACCCAAACTCAACCGATTTTGACCCAAACTCAACAGATTTTGACCCAAACTCAACTGATTTTGACCCAAACTCAACCGATTTTGCCTCAAACTCAACCGATTTTGACCCAAACTCAACCCATTTTGACCCAAACTCCACAATTGCCCCAAATCTTGAGGCCTTTTGCCCAAATCCTGATGCGTTTGACCCAAATCTTGAAGGTTTGGACCCAAATCTCGATGGTTTGGATGCAAATCTCAACTCTTTGACTCAAATCTTCATGTTTTTGACCCCAATCTTGATCGTTTGGACCCGAATCTCGATGGTTTGGACCCAAATTTCAACTCTTTGTCCCAAATCTCGATGCTTTTGACCCAAATCTCACCCATTTGCCCAAATCTGGGTGATCTCCACCCCAGTCTCGATGCCTCTCACCCAAACCCCAACCAGTTCTGCCCAAACCTCCAACGTTTGCCCCAAATCGTGGTGATTTCTGCCCAAATCTCAGTCGGGTTGGCACAAATCTCAAGGGGTTTTCCCCAAAACTCAACCCTTTTACCCCCAAATCTGGAAGGGTTGGACCCAAATCTGGACGGGTTGGACCCAAATCTGGACGGGTTTGACCCAAATCCGGACGGGTTGGACCCAAATCTGGACGGGTTGGACCCAACTCTCACCCATTTGCCCCAAATCTCCACGATCTTGACCCCAATCTCCACCCGTTTGGCCCCAGTTCCAACGCCGGCTCCGGGTCCCGACAGCCCTGGTCGAGCTTTGGGGTGGAATTGGTCGAGATTTGGGGCAAACGGGGGAGATTGGGGCAAAACCCGTTGGGATTGGGAGGAAATGGGTTGGGATTTGGGTGAAACCATCGAGGTTTGGGTCAAACGGGTTGAGCTTTGGGGAAAAGAGTTGAGATTTGGGTCATGAACACTAAGAATTGGGTGAAACCCATCGAGATTTTGGCCAAACCGGCTGAGATTGGGATGAAGACGACAAAGATTTGGGGAAACCTCTTGATATTTGGGTAGAAGTGGTTGGGGTTTGGGTCAAACCCAGCAAGATTCGGGGCCAGTTGTGCAGTTTTGGGCAAAACCTCTTGAGCTTTGTGTCAAACGGGTTGGGCTTTGGGTCAGAGCTGAGCCCGAAGGGCTGGGATCGGCCGAGCTTCAGCGCCCTCCACCCCCCATGGGCACGCGGGCACGGCAGGGCTTGTCCTGCCCACACGCGGGGAAGGGGGCACCACCAGCATCAGCAGCACCACCACCATAAGCAGCTTTGGCGCAGTAGTAGGTGGCGGTGTCTGCGTCCTTCAGGCTGTTCATCTGCAGCGTCACCGTGCTCTGGGCGTTGTCCCTGGAGATCGTGAAGCGCCCCTTGACCGCCGGCGCGTAGCCGGTGCTGCCACCACCGCTGTTGATATACGCGACCCACTCGAGCCCCTTGCCGGGCGCCTGACGCACCCAAACCATGTAGGAGCTGCTGAAGGTGAAGCCGGAGCCCTTGCAGACGAGGGTCAAGGAGCCTCCAGGTGCCACGAGGCCACCTCCGCTCTCCACCAGCAACACGGCCGCCCGCAGCCCTGCGCCAGCAGGAAGAGAAGAGGGGTTGGAGGACCCCGTTGGCACCATCACCCCCATCTCCGCGCCCCGAGACGGGGCCACCTGGTTTTGAGCCCAATCTTCTCCAATTCGTCCAAATCTTGAAGGTTTCCACCCAAATTCAACCGATTTTACCCCAAACTCAACCGATTTTGACCCAAACTCAACTGATTTTGCCCCAAACTCAACGGATTTTGACCCAAACTCAACTGATTTTGCCCCAAACTCAAACGATTTTGCCCCAAACTGAACCGATTTTGCCCCAAACTGAACCGATTTTGCCCCAAACTCAACCAATTTTGCCCCAAACTGAACCGATTTTGCCCCAAACTCAACCGATTTTGCCCCAAACTCAACCAATTTTGACCCAAACTCAACCGATTTTGCCCCAAACTCAACCCATTTTGCCCCAAACTCAACGGATTTTGCCCCAAACTCAACCCATTTTGACCCAAACTCAACTGATTTTGACCCAAACTCAACCGATTTTGCCCCAAACTCAACTGATTTTGACCCAAACTCAACCGATTTTGCCCAAAACTCAATCGATTTTGACCCAAACTCAACCGATTTTGACCCAAACTGAACCGATTCTGACCCAAACTCAACCGATTTTGACCCAAACTCAACCCATTTTGACCCAAACTCAACAGATTTTGACCCAAACTGAACCGATTTTGCCCCAAACTCAACCGATTTTGCCCCAAACTCAACAGATTTTGCCCCAAACTCAACTGATTTTGACCCAAACTCAACCCATTTTGCCCCAAACTCAACCGATTTTGACCCAAACTCAACCGATTTTGCCCCAAACTCAACAGATTTTGCCCCAAACTCAACCGATTTTGCCCCAAATCTCAACCGATTTTGCCCCAAACTCAACTGATTTTGACCCAAACTCAACTGATTTTGACCCAAACTCAACTGATTTTAACTCAAACTCAACCGAGTTTGACCCAAACTCAACCGATTTTGCCCCAAACTCTACTGATTTTGACCCAAACTCAACTGATTTTGCCCCAAACTCAACCGATTTTGCCCCAAACTCAACCTATTTTGACCCAAACTCAACCGATTTTGCCCCAAACTCAACCTATTTTGACCCAAACTCAACAGATTTTGCCCCAAATCTCAACCGATTTTGACCCAAACTCAACTGATTTTGACCCAAACTGAACCGATTTTGCCCCAAACTCAACCGATTTTGCCCCAAACTCAACAGATTTTGCCCCAAACTCAACGGATTTTGCCCCAAACTCAACCGATTTCGACCCAAATTCAACCGATTTTGACCCAAACTCAACCCATTTTGACCCAAACTCAACTGATTTTGACCCAAACTCAACCCATTTTGCCCCAAACTCAACTGATTTTGACCCAAACTCAACCCATTTTGCCCCAAACTCAACCGATTTTGCCCCAAACTCAACCGATTTTGCCCCAAACTCAATCGATTTTGACCCAAACTCAACCGATTTTGACCCAAACTCAACCGATTTTGCCCCAAACTGAACCGATTCTGACCCAAACTCAACCGATTTTGACCCAAACTCAACCCATTTTGCCCCAAACTGAACCGATTCTGACCCAAACTCAACCCATTTTGACCCAAACTCAACAGATTTTGACCCAAACTCAACAGATTTTGCCCCAAACTCAACCGATTTTGACCCAAATCTCAACCGATTTCGCCCCAAATCCCCTCGCAAACGCCCCAAGAACGGGATTTTTCACCCCAAATCTCCTCCAGGCCCTCCCTGAACTCCCCCAAAACGCAACTCGGTCGCGTTGTCTCCTCCAACCCCATCGTCTTCCCAATCCCATCCTCATCTCAATCCCATCTTTCTAATCCCATCGTCTTCTCCAGTCCCATCTCCTCAATCCCATCCTCCCAATCCCATCCTCTCCTCAATCCCATCATTTCCTCAATCCCATCCTCTTCTCCGACCCCATGGTCTTCCCAGTCCCATCCTCCCAATCCCATTGTCTCCTCAATCCCATCATCTTCCCAATCCCATCGTCTTCCCAATCCCATCATCATCTCAATCCCATCTCCTCAATCCCATCGTCTTCCCAATCCCGTCATCATCTCAATCCCATCTCCTCAATCCCATCATTTTCCCAATCCCATCCTCTCCTCAATCCCATCGCCTTCTCCAACTCCATAATCTTCCCAATCCCATCCTCCTCTAATCCCATCATTTTCCCAATCCCATCATCTTCCCAACACCATCCTCCCAATCCCATTGTCTTCTCAAATCCCATCTTCTCAATTCCATTGTCTTCCCAATCCCATCCTCTCCTCAATCCCATCATCATCTCAATCCCATCCTCTTCCAACCCCATCCTCTTCCCCAACCCCATAATCTCAATCCCATTTTTCTAATCCCATCATCATCTCAATCCCATCCTCTTCCAACCCCATCCTCTTCCTCAACCCCATAATCTCAATCCCATTTTTCCAATCCCATCCTCTTCCAACCCCATCCTCCCAATCCCATCCTCTTCCCAATCCCATCCTCTTCCAAACCCATTGTCTTCTCAATCCCATCATCATCCCAATCCCATCATTTCCTCAATCCCATCCTCTTCTCCAACCCCATAATCTTCCCAATCCCACCCTCCTCTAATCCCATCATCTTCCCAACCCCATCCTCCCAATCCCATCCTCTCCTCAATACCATCATTTCCCCAATCCCATCCTCTTCTCCAATCCCATCCCCTCCCCAATCCCAACCCCTTCCCAATCCCATCCTCTCCCCAATCCCATCCTCTCCCCAATCCCATCCTCTCCCCAATCCCATCCCTTTCCCAATCCCATCCTCTCCCCAATCCCACCCCCTCCCCAATCCCATCCTCCCCCCAATCCCACCCCCTCCCCAATCCCATCCCCTCCCCAATCCCATCCTCTCCCCAATCCCACCCCCTCCCCAATCCCATCCGCTCCCCAATCCCATCCCTTTCCCAATCCCATCCTCTCCCCAATCCCACTCCCTCCCCAATCCCATCCTCTCCCCAATCCCATCCCCTCCCCAATCCCATCCTCTCCCCAATCCCATCCCTTTCCCAATCCCATCCTCTCCCCAATCCCATCCCCTTCCCAATCCCATCCCCTTCCCAATCCCATCCCCTCCCCAATCCCATCCCCTCCCCAATCCCACCCCCTCCCCAATCCCATCCCTTTCCCAATCCCATCCTCTCCCCAATCCCATCCTCTCCCCAATCCCATCCCTTTCCCAATCTCATCCCCTCCCCAATCCCATCCCTTTCCCAATCCCATCCTCTCCCCAATCCCACCCCCTCCCCAATCCCACCCCCTCCCCAATCCCATCCTCTCCCCAATCCCACCCCCTCCCCAATCCCATCCCTTTCCCAATCTCATCCCCTCCCCAATCCCATCCCTTTCCCAATCCCATCCTCTCCCCAATCCCATCCTCTCCCCAATCCCATCCTCTCCCCAATCCCATCCCCTCCCCAATCCCATCCCCTCCCCAATCCCATCCTCTCCCCAATCCCATCCCTTTCCCAATCTCATCCCCTCCCCAATCCCATCCCTTTCCCAATCCCATCCTCTCCCCAATCCCATCCTCTCCCCAATCCCATCCCCTCCCCAATCCCACCCCCTTCCCAATCCCATCCCCTCCCCAATCCCATCCCTTTCCCAATCCCATCCTCTCCCCAATCCCATCCCCTCCCCAATCCCATCCCTTTCCCAATCCCATCATCATCCCAATCCCATCCCTTTCCCAATCCCATCCCCTCCCCAATCCCAACCCCTCCCCAATCCCATCCTCTCCCCAATCCCACCCCCTCCCCAATCCCATCCCCTCCCCAATCCCATCCCTTTCCCAATCCCATCCCCTCCCCAATCCCATCCTCTCCCCAATCCCACCCCCTCCCCAATCCCACCCCCTCCCCAATCCCATCCTCTCCCCAATCCCACCCCCTCCCCAATCCCATCCCCTCCCCAATCCCACCCCCTCCCCAATCCCATCCTCTCCCCAATCCCACCCCCTCCCCAATCCCATCCCCTCCCCAATCCCATCCTCTCCCCAATCCCATCCCTTTCCCAATCCCATCCTCTCCCCAATCCCACCCCCTCCCCAATCCCATCCCTTTCCCAATCTCATCCCCTCCCCAATCCCATCCCTTTCCCAATCCCATCCTCTCCCCAATCCCATCCTCTCCCCAATCCCATCCCCTCCCCAATCCCATCCCCTCCCCAATCCCATCCTCTCCCCAATCCCATCCCTTTCCCAATCTCATCCCCTCCCCAATCCCATCCCTTTCCCAATCCCATCCTCTCCCCAATCCCATCCCCTCCCCAATCCCACCCCCTCCCCAATCCCATCCTCTCCCCAATCCCATCCCCTCCCCAATCCCACCCCCTCCCCAATCCCATCCTCTCCCCAATCCCACCCCCTCCCCAATCCCATCCCCTCCCCAATCCCATCGTCTTCTCCAGCCCCTCCCCCTCCCCCCCCCCCCCCCCCCCGGTGACGACGTCGGCGCAATTAAAGACTCCAACCCAGAGGGCGCTGTGGGGCTCCCAATTAATTAATTCAGCCTTAATTAGCGATCAGGACGCTGCAGAGATCATCATTAATTAATTGTCGATAAGCGATTAAGCACCGAGGAGACTGTAATTAATTAATTGAGTGTCGATAAGCGATTAAAGCACCGAGGAGGTCGCAATTAATTAATCAAGTGTCAATAAGTAATTAAAGCACCGGGGAGGTCGCAATTAATTAATTAAGTGTCGATAAGTGATTAAACTACTGTGGAGATCTCAATTAATTAATTGTCGATAAGTGATTAAAGCACCGAGGAGACTGTAATTAATTAATTAAGTGTCGATAAGTGATTAAAGCACCGAGTAGGTCGCAATTAATTAATTAAGTGTCGATAAGTGATTAAAGCACCGGGGAGGTCCAAATTAATTAATATTGGGATTAATTCCCCGTAGACATCGCCATTAATTAATTCCAAATAAATCTGAGCCGCAATTAATTAATCCCATCTCAATTAATTATTAGGGTGCTGCAGGGCTTGTAATTAATTAATTACTTTTATAGCTGTGATTAATTCCCCGGAGACGTCGCCATTAATTAATTGGACCCAAACAACTCGTTAATTGAACCCAAACAACTCGTTAATTCCCCGGAGACGTCGGCATTAATTAATTGGACCCAAACAACTCATTAATTGAACCCAAACAACTCGTTAATTCCCCAGAGACATCGCCATTAATTAATTGGACCCAAACAACTCGTTAACTCCCCAGAGACGTCGCCATTAATTAATTGGACCCAAACAACTCGTTAACTCCCCAGAGACGTCGCCATTAATTAATTGGACCCAAACAACTCATTAATTCCCCAGAGACGTCGCCATTAATTAATTGGACCCAAACAACTCGTTAATTGGACCCAAACAACTCGTTAACTCCCCAGAGACGTCGCCATTAATTAATTGAACCCAAACAACTCGTTAATTCCCCAGAGATGTCGCCATTAATTAATTGGACCCAAACAACTCGTTAATTGGACCCAAACAACTCGTTAACTCCCCAGAGACGTCGCCATTAATTAATTGAACCCAAACAACTCATTAATTGAACCCAAACAACTCGTTAATTCCCCGGAGACCTTGTCGTTAATTAATTTTGGTGCCCAACAGAGCTCGCAATTAACGGCTTTCGCTAACGAGCCGTGTCCGGGCGGGAGAAGGGGGCGGAGAAGCCCCCGCCCATGCAAATCCTTGACCCTTCAGGGCCTTCAAAAGCCCCGAGAGCCACCATGGTGCCACATCCCTTGGCTTCACCATGGGCGTCCCCTTGGCCTCCACCGTCCTCCTCCTCCTGGCGGCCCTTCCAGGTAGGACCCGACCCCCGCCGGGGGTGCGCGGAGATGGGGGGCGATGGTGCCAACGGGGTCCTCCAACCCATCTTCTCTTCCTGCTGGCGCAGGGCTGCGGGCGGCCGTGTCGCTGGTGGAGAGCGGAGGTGGCCTCGTGGCACCTGGAGGCTCCTTGACCCTCGTCTGCAAGGGCTCCGGCTTCACCTTCAGCGACTTCAGCATGGGGTGGGCGCGTCAGGCGCCCGGCAAGGGGCTCGAGTTCGTCGCGGGTATCAACACCGGTGGCGGCACCTTCTACGCGCCGGCGGTCAAGGGGCGCTTCACGATCTCCAGGGACAACGCCCAGAGCACGGTGACGCTGCAGATGAACAGCCTGAAGGACGCAGACACCGCCACCTACTACTGCGCCAAAGCTGCTGCTCACGGTGACGCCAACCCCGCGCCCGGTTGGCCAAGAACCCCAACCAGGGGAGGGGTCGGTCGGTGTTGCGGAGGACGGAAGAGCGACCACGCTTGGTTGATCGCGGCCGGACGCGTCGCGCTTGAGCGGCGGCAGCTGGGCTTCGCTCGGCGGGCAAAGCCGTGGGGTGGGGCTCAAGGGGCTTCAGAGGAGCTGAGGCTCTGCCAAAGCGTCCAGGAATCTTCGGGGGGCACCCAAGTGACGTTAGATGGAGCCCAGGTCTTCAGCTGGCACCCAAGAACCTTGAGTTGGCACCCAAGAGCCTTCGGTTGGCACCCAAGTGACATTGGATGGAGCCCAGCTCTTCAGTTGGCACCCAAGACCCTTGAGTTGGCACCCAAGACCCTTTGATTGGCATCCAAGAGACGTTGGATGGAACCCAAGTGACGCTGGGTGGAGCCCAGGTCTTCAGCTGGCGCCCAGGAGCCTTCAGTTGGCACCCAAGAACCTTGAGTTGACACCCAAGAGCCTTGAGTTGGCACCCAAGACTCTTCGAGTGGCACCCAAGACCCTTTGGTTGCCACCCAAGAGCCTTCAGTTGGCACCAAAGAGACACTGGATGGAACCCAAGTGACGTTGGGTGGAGCCCAGGTCTTCAGTTGGCACCCAAGAGCCTTCAGTTGGCACCCAAGAGCCTTCAGTTGGCACCCAAGTGACATTGGATGGAGCCCAGGTCTTCAGCTGGCACCCAAGAGCCTTCGGTTGGCACCCAAGAGACGTTGGATGGAACCCAAGTGATGTTGGATGGAGCCCAGGTCTTCAGTTGGCACCCAAGAGCCTTCGGTTGGCACCCAAGAGACGTTGGATGGAACCCAAGTGATGTTGGATGGAGCCCAGGTCTTCAGTTGGCACCCAAGAGCCTTCGGTTGGCACCCAAGAGACGTTGGATGGAACCCAAGTGATGTTGGATGGAGCCCAGGTCTTCAGTTGGCACCCAAGAGCCTTCGGTTGGCACCCAAGAGACGTTGGATGGAACCCAAGTGATGTTGGATGGAGCCCAGGTCTTCAGTTGGCACCCAAGAGCCTTCGGTTGGCACCCAAGAGACGTTGGATGGAATCCAAGACTCTTTGATTGTCACCCAAGACCCTTTGGTTGCCACCCAAGAGCCTTCAGTTGGCACCCAAGAGCCTTCGGTTGGCACCCAAGTGACATTGGATGGAGCCCAGGTCTTCAGCTGGCACCCAAGAGCCTTCGGTTGGCACCCAAGAGACGTTGGATGGAACCCAAGTGATGTTGGATGGAGCCCAGGTCTTCAGTTGGCACCCAAGAGCCTTCGGTTGGCACCCAAGTGACATTGGATGGAGCCCAGGTCTTCAGCTGGCACCCAAGAGCCTTCGGTTGGCACCCAAGAGACGTTGGATGGAACCCAAGTGATGTTGGATGGAGCCCAGGTCTTCAGTTGGCACCCAAGAGCCTTCGGTTGGCACCCAAGAGACATTGGATGGAACCCAAGTGATGTTGGATGGAGCCCAGGTCTTCAGTTGGCACCCAAGAGCCTTCGGTTGGCACCCAAGAGACGTTGGATGGAACCCAAGACTCTTTGATTGTCACCCAAGAGCCTTCAGTTGGCACCCAAGAGCCTTCAGTTGGCACCCAAGAGCCTTCGGTTGGCACCCAAGTGACATTGGATGGAGCCCAGGTCTTCAGTTGGCACCCAAGACCCTTCAGTTGACACCGAAGAGCCTTGAGTTGGCACCCAAGACCCTTTGATTGGCATCCAAGAGACGTTGGATGGAATCCAAGTGACGCTGGGTGGAGCCCAGGTCTTCAGCTGGCACCCAAGACCCTTTGGTTGCCACCCAAGACCCTTTGGTTGCCACCCAAGACCCTTCGGTTGCCACCCAAGAGCCTTCAGTTGGCACCCAAGTGACGATGGATGGAGCCCAGGTCTTCAGTTGGCACCCAAGACCCTTCAGTTGCCACCCAAGAGCCTTGGGTTGCCACCCAAGACCCAAGACCCTTTGATTGGCACCCAAGAGCCTTCAGTTGGCACCCAAGAGCCTTCGGTTGGCACCCAAGTGACATTGGATGGAGCCCAGGTCTTCAGCTGGCACCCAAGAGCCTTCGGTTGGCACCCAAGAGACGTTGGATGGAACCCAAGTGATGTTGGATGGAGCCCAGGTCTTCAGTTGGCACCCAAGAGCCTTCGGTTGGCACCCAAGAGACGTTGGATGGAATCCAAGTGACGCTGGGTGGAGCCCAGGTCTTCAGCTGGCACCCAAGACCCTTTGGTTGCCACCCAAGACCCTTTGGTTGCCACCCAAGACCCTTCGGTTGCCACCCAAGAGCCTTCAGTTGGCACCCAAGTGACGTTGGGTGGAGCCCAGGTCTTCAGTTGGCACCCAAGAGCCTTCAGTTGGCACCCAAGAGCCTTCAGTTGGCACCCAAGTGACATTGGATGGAGCCCAGGTCTTCAGCTGGCACCCAAGAGCCTTCGGTTGGCACCCAAGAGACGTTGGATGGAACCCAAGTGATGTTGGATGGAGCCCAGGTCTTCAGTTGGCACCCAAGAGCCTTCGGTTGGCACCCAAGAGACGTTGGATGGAACCCAAGTGATGTTGGATGGAGCCCAGGTCTTCAGTTGGCACCCAAGAGCCTTCGGTTGGCACCCAAGAGACGTTGGATGGAACCCAAGTGATGTTGGATGGAGCCCAGGTCTTCAGTTGGCACCCAAGAGCCTTCGGTTGGCACCCAAGAGACGTTGGATGGAACCCAAGTGATGTTGGATGGAGCCCAGGTCTTCAGTTGGCACCCAAGAGCCTTCGGTTGGCACCCAAGAGACGTTGGATGGAATCCAAGACTCTTTGATTGTCACCCAAGACCCTTTGGTTGCCACCCAAGAGCCTTCAGTTGGCACCCAAGAGCCTTCGGTTGGCACCCAAGTGACATTGGATGGAGCCCAGGTCTTCAGCTGGCACCCAAGAGCCTTCGGTTGGCACCCAAGAGACGTTGGATGGAACCCAAGTGATGTTGGATGGAGCCCAGGTCTTCAGTTGGCACCCAAGAGCCTTCGGTTGGCACCCAAGTGACATTGGATGGAGCCCAGGTCTTCAGCTGGCACCCAAGAGCCTTCGGTTGGCACCCAAGAGACGTTGGATGGAACCCAAGTGATGTTGGATGGAGCCCAGGTCTTCAGTTGGCACCCAAGAGCCTTCGGTTGGCACCCAAGAGACATTGGATGGAACCCAAGTGATGTTGGATGGAGCCCAGGTCTTCAGTTGGCACCCAAGAGCCTTCGGTTGGCACCCAAGAGACGTTGGATGGAACCCAAGACTCTTTGATTGTCACCCAAGAGCCTTCAGTTGGCACCCAAGAGCCTTCAGTTGGCACCCAAGAGCCTTCGGTTGGCACCCAAGTGACATTGGATGGAGCCCAGGTCTTCAGTTGGCACCCAAGACCCTTCAGTTGACACCGAAGAGCCTTGAGTTGGCACCCAAGACCCTTTGATTGGCATCCAAGAGACGTTGGATGGAATCCAAGTGACGCTGGGTGGAGCCCAGGTCTTCAGCTGGCACCCAAGACCCTTTGGTTGCCACCCAAGACCCTTTGGTTGCCACCCAAGACCCTTCGGTTGCCACCCAAGAGCCTTCAGTTGGCACCCAAGTGACGATGGATGGAGCCCAGGTCTTCAGTTGGCACCCAAGACCCTTCAGTTGCCACCCAAGAGCCTTGGGTTGCCACCCAAGACCCAAGACCCTTTGATTGGCACCCAAGACCCTTGAGTTGGCACCCAAGTGCCCCTTTTTGGCCAACTCTCGGTCTTCTCGGACCAACTCTTGACCCAGCTCCTCTTGGATGGAGGAGGAGCCCCAAGAGACCCCAACGTTCTCCTTGCTGTGGCCCCAAAAGCACCTCCACGCCCTTCCCCAAGGTCCGGGTGACCGGGTTTGCCCCAAATACGGAGACGTCGGCCAATGAGGACGAGATTTCCCAAATTTGGGCAATTTCACCCCAAGTTTCAACAATTTCACCCCAAATTTGGAGAATTTTACTCCAAATTTCGGCGATTTCACCCCAAATTTCGGCGATTTCACCCCAAATTTGGAGATTTTCACCCTAATTTGCAGAATTTCACCCCAAATTTGGACAATTTCACCCTGATTTGGACAATTTCACCCTAATTTGGACATTTCACCCCGAATTTGACCAATTTCACCCCAAATTTGGACAATTTTACTCCAAGTTAGGACAAGTTCACCCCAAATTTTGACAATTTCACCCCAAATTTGGACAATTTTACTCCAAGTTAGGACAATTCCACCCCAAATTTGGAGACTTTCACCCTAATTTACAGAATTTCACCCCAAATTTGGGTAATTTCACCCCAAACTTGGGCAATTTCACCCTAATTTGGACAATTTCACCCCAAATTTGGACAATTTCACCCCAAATTTCGACAAATACACCCCAAATTTGCAGATTTTCACCCTAATTTGCAGAATTTCACCCCAAATTTGGACAATTTCACCCTAATTTAGACAATTTCACCCCAAATTTGGGCATTTCATCCTGATTTTGGCAATTTCACCCCAAACTTGGACAGTTGCACCCTAATTTGGGGATTTCACCCCGAATTTGGACAATTTTACTCCAAGTTAGGACAAGTTCGCCCCAAATTTGGAGAATTTCACCCTAATTTTGACAATTCCACCCCAAATTCAGAGACTTTCACCCCAATTTGCAGAATTTCACCCCAAATTGGGACAAGTTCACCCCAAATTTGGCCATTTCACCCCAAATTTGGAGAATTTCATCCTAATTTGGACAATTTCACCCCAAATTTGAACATTTCACCCCAAATTTGAACATTTCACCCCAAATTGGCACAATTTCCCTCCAAATCTGGACAAGTTCACCTAAATTTTAGTGATTTCACCCCAAATTTGAAAATTTCACCCCAAATTTGGCCAACTCTCCCCCCAATATCGGAGATATTTGACTTTCAGGGTATTTTTGCCCCCAAATCGGGGCATTTCTCCCCCTTTTCTGGGCACCGTTGTCCCCAAAATGGGATTTAAGACCGATTTTACCCCAAATATTGACAAATTTTGGATTTTTTATGACAATTTACCCCCCAATCCGGGCACGTTTTGGCTCTTGGACCCCAATGTGGTTTTTGTGCCCCTCTGTGTCACCGTGGGTGGTGGTGCTGGTTGGGGTGCTGCTCCTCACGGTGGTGCAAGCGGTGACAAAAACCCCGCGACCGGGGTTGTGTGTGTGGCGGGGGTTTCCTCTCCCGGGGGGGGGGAACCAACACCCACTTCCTCTTCCGGCCGCTTCCGCCCCCAAACCGGGGTCGCTTTGCCCTTTTTGAACCATTTCGACACCCGATTTCGCCTGTCGCGACCCTTTTTGTGGCGCTCGGGGCGTCGCTCGGGGCGATCCTCGCAATTTCGTAGCCAACCCGGCCACGGTTCGCTCGATTTGGGCATTTTTGACCCAAATCCGGGCACGCGTTGGCTCTTCTCCCCCATTTGAACCCCAAGTTGGGCACTTTTTGGCTCCTCGATCCATTTTTACCCCAAATTTGGGTTCGATTTGGCTCTTTGAGCCATTTTTGACCCAAATTTGGGCTCGATTTGGCCCTTTGAGCCATTTTTGACCCAAATTTGGGCTTGATTTGTCTCTTTGAGCCATTTTTACCCCAAGTTTGGGCTCGATTTGGCTCTTTGGGCCATTTTTGGCCCAAGTTTGGAATCGATTTGGCTCTTTGAGCCATTTTTGGCCCAAATTTGGGCTCGATTTGGCTCTTTGGGCCATTTTTGGCCCAAATTTGGGCTCGATTTGGCTCTTTGAGCCATTTTTGACCCAAATTTGGGCTCGATTTGGCTCTTTGAGCCATTTTTGGCCCAAATTTGGGGCTCGATTTGGCTCTTTGAGCCATTTTTGGCCCAAATTTGGGGATCGATTTGGATCTTCGATCCATTTTTGACCCAAATTTCGCATCGATTTGACCCTTTGATCCATTTTTGACCCAAATTTGGAATCGATTTGGCTCTTTGAGTGATTCTTGACCCAAATTTCGGCTCGATTTGGATCTTCGATCCATTTTTGGCCCAAATTTGGGCACTTTTTGGCTCTTTTGCCCATTTTTGACCCAAATTTGGGCTCGATTTGGCTCTTTGAGCCATTTTTGGCCCAAGTTTGGGCTCAATTTGGCTCTTTGAGCCATTTTTGGCCCAAATTTGGGGATCGATTTGGATCTCCGATCCATTTTTGACCCAAATTTCGCATCGATTTGACCCTTTGATCCATTTTTGACCCAAATTTGGAATCGATTTGGCTCTTTGAGTGATTCTTGACCCAAATTTCGGCTCGATTTGGATCTTCGATCCATTTTTGGCCCAAATTTGGGCACTTTTTGGCTCTTTTGCCCATTTTTGACCCAAATTTGGGCTCGATTTGGCTCTTTGAGCCATTTTTGGCCCAAGTTTGGGCTCAATTTGGCTCTTTGAGCCATTTTTGGCCCAAATTTGGGGATCGATTTGGATCTTTGATCCATTTTTGACCCAAATTTGGGCACTTTTGGGCTCTTCTGCCCATTCTTGACCCAAATTTCACATCGATTTGGATCTTTGAGTGATTCTTGACCCAAATTTGGCCTCGAATTGGCTCTTTGGGTCATTTTCACCCCACGTTTGGAATCGATTTGGCTCTTTGATCCATTTTTGGCCCAAGTTTGGGCTCAATTTGGCTCTTTTTGCGATTCTTGACCCAAATTTGGGCTTGATTTGGCTCTTTGGGCCATTTTCACCCCAAGTTTGGGCACATTTTGGCTCTTTGAGCCATTTTCACCCCAAATTTGGGCTCCATTTGGCTCGTTTTGCCCATTCTTGACCCACTTTGACCCCACTTTAACCCCACGTTGACCGGGGCGGAGTTTTTGTACGAGGAACACCGGGGGTTGCGTCACCGTGGTGATGCTGGTCTTATTGACTTGTGGGGCCAAGGAACCATCGTCACCGTCTCCTCCGGTGAGTCCTCGCCTTCACCGTCTCCTCTTCACCAAGTTGGGGCTTTTTCACCCCAAATCTTGGCCTCGGGAGGGGGGGGGTGGGGGTGTCATTTTCGGGGCGTTTTGGGGGGGAAATGGTCCGTTTTGAGGTCCAAAAGTCGATTTTCGGGGCGTTTTGGGGGGGAAAATGGTCCATTTTGAGTTGGGGGGAGGGGGAGGTTGAAGTCAACCCTTGGGCGAGCAGGTGGCCCCGCCGGGGGTTTCGGTGGCCCCTTGGGTGACGGCGGGCCCTGCCAATCCCCTGCGCTGTCACGGTGCTCCAGGCAGCGACCAAAACCCACCGCGACCCCGATTTGACCTCTTTCCCCCCCAAATTTGGGCCAAATTTGCTTTTTAGAGCGATTTTGCCCCAATTCCGGAATTTTTGGCCCTTTTTGACCCAAATCTGGATTTTTGGGGCCCTTTTTTGACCCAAATCTGGATTTTTTTTGGCCCTTTTGGCCCTTTTTGACCCAAATCTGGATTTTTGGGGCCCTTTTTGCCCCAAATCTGGATTTTTTTGGCCCTTTTGGCCCCAATTCTGGATTTTTTGGGCCTTTTTTTGACCCAAATCTGGATTTTTTTTGACCATTTTTGCCCCAAATGTGGATTTTTTTTGGCCCTTTTGGCCCTTTTTGACCCAAATCTGGATTTTTTTGGCCCTTTTGGCCCCAATTCTGGATTTTTTGGGCCCTTTTTTGACCCAAATCTGGATTTTTTTTGACCATTTTTGCCCCAAATGTGAATTTTTTTTGGCTTTTTTGGCCATTTTTGCCCCAAATCTGGATTTTTTTGGCCCTTTTTGACCCAAATCTGGAATTTTTTTGACCATTTTTGCCCCAAATGTGAATTTTTTTTTGGCTTTTTTGGCCATTTTTACTCCAAATCTGGAATTTTTGGGCCTTTTTTGACCCAAATCTGGATTTTTTTGGCCCTTTTTGACCCAAATCTCGATTTTTTTTTTACTTTTTTGGCCATTTTTGACCCCAAACATGATTTTTTTGGGCCCTTTTGGCCATTTTTGCCTCAAATCTGGAATTTTTTTACCTTTTTGACCCAAATCTGAATTTTTTTTTCATCTTTTTGGCCTTTTTTGACCCAAATCTGGAATTTTTTGGCCCTTTTTGACCCAAATCTGGACTTTTTGGTCATTTTTGACCCCAAACTGGATTTTTGGGGGCCCTTTTGGCCATTTTTGCCCCAAATCTGGAATTTTTTGGACCTTTTTGACCCAAACCTGGAATTTTTTGGCCCTTTTTGACCCCAATCTGGGTTTTTTTTGACCCTTTTGGCCCTTTTAGACCCAAATCTGGAATTTTTTGGCCATTTTTGATCCAAATCTGGATTTTTTTGTCCATTTTTGACCCAAATCTGGAATTTTGTCTCTTTGAGCCATTTTCACCCCAAATTTGAAATCAATTTGACTCTTTGAGCAATTCTTGACCCAAATTTGGGCTCGATTTGGCTCTTTGAGCCATTCTTGACCCAAATTTGGGCTCGATTTGGCTCTTTTTGTGATTCTTGACCCAAATTTGGGCTCGATTTGGCTCTTTGAGCCATTTTTGACCCAAATCTGGGCACTTTTGGGCTCTTCTGCCCATTCTTGACCCAAATTTCACATCGATTTGGATCTTTGAGTGATTCTTGACCCAAATTTGGCCTCGATTTGGCTCTTTGGGTCATTTTCACCCCACGTTTGGAATCGATTTGGCTCTTTGAGCCATTTTTGGCCCAAGTTTGGGCTCGATTTGGCTCTTTGAGCCATTTTTGGCCCAAGTTTGGGCTCGATTTGGCTCTTTGAGCCATTTTTGGCCCAAGTTTGGGCTCGATTTGGCTCTTTGAGCCATTTTTGACCCAAATTTGGGCTCGATTTGGCTCTTTGAGCCATTTTTGGCCCAAGTTTGGACGCGATTTGGCTCTTTGAGCCATTTTTGACCCAAATTTGGACGCGATTTGGCTCTTTGAGCCATTTTTGGCCCAAGTTTGGGCTCGATTTGGCTCTTTTTGTGATTCTTGACCCAAATTTGGGCTCGATTTGGCTCTTTGAGCCATTTTTGACCCAAATTTCGCATCGATTTGACCCTTTGATCCATTTTTGACCCAAGTTTGGTTCGATTTGGCTCTTTGAGCCATTTTCACCCCAAATTTGGGCTCGATTTGGCTCGTTTTGCCCATTCTTGACCCAAATTTGGGCTCCATTTGGCTCTTTTTGCCCATTCTTGACCCACTTTGACCCCACTTTAACCCCACGTTGACCGGGGCGGAGTTTTTGTACGAGGAACACCGGGGGTTGCGTCACCGTGGTGATGCTGGTCTTATTGACTTGTGGGGCCAAGGAACCATCGTCACCGTCTCCTCCGGTGAGTCCTCGCCTTCACCGTCTCCTCTTCACCAAGTTGGGGCTTTTTCACCCCAAATCTTGGCCTCGGGAGGGGGGGGGTGGGGGTGTCATTTTCGGGGCGTTTTGGGGGGGAAATGGTCCATTTTGAGTTGGGGGGAGGGGGAGGTTGAAGTCAACCCTTGGGCGAGCAGGTGGCCCCGCCGGGGGTTTCGGTGGCCCCTTGGGTGACGGCGGGCCCTGCCAATCCCCTGCGCTGTCACGGTGCTCCAGGCAGCGACCAAAACCCACCGCGACCCCGATTTGACCTCTTTCCCCCCCAAATTTGGGCCAAATTTGCTTTTTAGAGCGATTTTGCCCCAATTCTGGAATTTTTGGCCCTTTTTGACCCAAATCTGGATTTTTGGGGCCCTTTTTTGACCCAAATCTGGATTTTTTTTGGCCCTTTTGGCCCTTTTTGACCCAAATCTGGATTTTTGGGGCCCTTTTTGCCCCAAATCTGGATTTTTTTGGCCCTTTTGGCCCCAATTCTGGATTTTTTGGGCCCTTTTTTGACCCAAATCTGGATTTTTTTTGGCCCTTTTTGACCCAAATCTGGAATTTTTTTGACCATTTTTGCCCCAAATGTGAATTTTTTTTGGCTTTTTTGGCCATTTTTGCCCCAAATCTGGATTTTTTTGGCCCTTTTTGACCCAAATCTGGAATTTTTTTGACCATTTTTGCCCCAAATGTGAATTTTTTTTTGGCTTTTTTGGCCATTTTTGCTCCAAATCTGGAAATTTTTGGCCCTTTTTGACCCAAATCTGGATTTTTTTGGCCCTTTTTGACCCAAATCTGGATTTTTGGGGCCCTTTTTGCCCCAAATCTGGATTTTTTTGGCCCTTTTGGCCCCAATTCTGGATTTTTTGGGCCCTTTTTTGACCCAAATCTGGATTTTTTTTGACCATTTTTGCCCCAAATGTGAATTTTTTTTGGCTTTTTTGGCCATTTTTGCCCCAAATCTGGATTTTTTTGGCCCTTTTTTGACCCAAATCTGGAATTTTTTTGACCATTTTTGCCCCAAATGTGAAATTTTTTTGGCTTTTTTGGCCATTTTTGCTCCAAATCTGGAATTTTTGGGCCTTTTTTGACCCAAATCTGGATTTTTTTGGCCCTTTTTGACCCAAATCTGGAGGTTTTTGGCCCTTTTTGGCCCTTTTTGACTCAAATCTCGATTTTTTTTACTTTTTTGGCCATTTTTGACCCCAAACATGATTTTTTTTGGCCCTTTTGGCCATTTTTGCCTCAAATCTGGAATTTTTTTACCTTTTTGACCCAAATCTGAATATTTTTTTTCGTCTTTTTGGCCCTTTTTGACCCAAATCTGGAATTTTTTGGCCCTTTTTGACCCAAATCTGGACTTTTTGACCATTTTTGACTCCAAACTGGATTTTTGGGGGCCCTTTTGGCCATTTTTGACCCAAATCTGGAACTTTTTGGCCTTTTTTGCCCCAAATCTGGATTTTTTTGGCCCTTCTGGCCATTTTTCCTCAAATCTGGAATTTTTGGGCCCTTTTTGACCCAAATCTGGACTTTTTGGTCATTTTTGACCCCAAACTGGATTTTTTGGGGCCCTTTTGGCCATTTTTGCCCCAAATCTGGAATTTTTTGGACCTTTTTGACCCAAACCTGGAATTTTTTGGCCCTTTTTGACCCCAATCTGGGTTTTTTTTGACCCTTTTGGCCCTTTTAGACCCAAATCTGGAATTTTTTGGCCATTTTTGATCCAAATCTGGATTTTTTTGTCCATTTTTGACCCAAATCTGGAATTTTGTCTCTTTGAGCCATTTTCACCCCAAATTTGAAATCAATTTGACTCTTTGAGCAATTCTTGACCCAAATTTGGGCTCGATTTGGCTCTTTTTGTGATTCTTGACCCAAGTTTGGGCTCAATTTGGCTCTTTGAGCCATTTTTGGCCCAAATTTGGGGATCGATTTGGATCTTCGATCCATTTTTGACCCAAATTTGGGCACTTTTGGGCTCTTCTGCCCATTCTTGACCCAAATTTCACATCGATTTGGATCTTTGAGTGATTCTTGACCCAAATTTGGCCTCGATTTGGCTCTTTGGGTCATTTTCACCCCACGTTTGGAATCGATTTGGCTCTTTGAGCCATTTTTGGCCCAAGTTTGGGCTCGATTTGGCTCTTTGAGCCATTTTTGACCCAAATTTGGGCGCGATTTGGCTCTTTGAGCCATTTTTGACCCAAATTTGGGCGCGATTTGGCTCTTTGAGCCATTTTTGGCCCAAATTTGGGCTCGATTTGGCTCTTTGAGCCATTTTTGACCCAAATTTGGGCTCGATTTGGCTCTTTGAGCCATTTTTGGCCCAAGTTTGGGCTCGATTTGGCTCTTTGAGCCATTTTTGACCCAAGTTTGGGCTCGATTTGGCTCTTTGAGCCATTTTTGGCCCAAATTTGGGCTCGATTTGGCTCTTTGAGCCATTTTTGGCCCAAGTTTGGGCTCGATTTGGCTCTTTGAGCCATTTTTGACCCAAATTTGGGCTCGATTTGGCTCTTTTTGTGATTCTTGACCCAAATTTGGGCTCGATTTGGCTCTTTGAGCCATTTTTGACCCAAATTTCGCATCGATTTGACCCTTTGATCCATTTTTGACCCAAGTTTGGTTCGATTTGGCTCTTTGAGCCATTTTCACCCCAAATTTGGGCTCGATTTGGCTCTTTTTGCCCATTCTTGACCCACTTTGACCCCACTTTAACCCCACGTTGACCGGGGCGGAGTTTTTGTACGAGGAACACCGGGGGTTGCGTCACCGTGGTGATGCTGGTGGTATTGACGCATGGGGCGCCGGAGTCGTCGTCACCGTCTCCTCCGGTGAGTCCTCGCCTTCACCGTCTCCTTTTCACCAATTTGGGGCTTTTTCACCCCAAATCTTGGCCTCGGGGCGGGGGGAGGGGACACCCCCCCCTCTTGGCGAAAAATGTCGATTTTTAGGTCATTTTGGGGGAGAAATGGTCATTTTTGAGGTCAAAAAGTCAATTTTAAGGGAATTTTGGGGGGGGAAATTGTGAATTTTGAGGTCAAAAAGTCAATTTTAAGGGAATTTGGGGGGGAAATTGTGAATTTTGAGGTCAAAAAGTCAATTTTAAGGGAATTTTGGGGGGGGAAATTGTGAATTTTGAGGTCAAAAAGTCAATTTTAAGGGAATTTGGGGGGGGAAGTTGTGAATTTTGAGGTCAAAAAGTCAATTTTTAGGTCATTTTTGAGGTGAAAAAGTCGATTTTTAGGTCATTTTGGGGGGAAATTGTGAAATTTTAGGTCAAAAAGTCAATTTTAAGGGAATTTTTGGGGGGGAAATTGTGAATTTTGAGGTCAAAAAGTCAATTTTTAGGTCATTTTTGAGGTGAAAAAGTCGATTTTTAGGGCATTTTGGGGGAGGAGGAATTCACCCCGTGGAGACTTGGTGGTAGAATTGGGCAAAAAAACGCCGATTTTGGGCAATTTGGACGGGGGGGGAAATTGTTTTCAGGTGATTTCGAGGCAAATTTAGGTCAAAAATGTTGGGTTTAGGGTGTTTTCTTGGGGGAAAAAATAATTCCTGGGTGATTTAATGACAAAAATTGGGTCCAAAAATGTTAATTTAGGGGCAGTTGGGGCAAAAAATGTTGATTTTTAGGGTCTTTTTCGGGTCAAAAAGTCAAATTTTAGGGGTTAAAAAGCTCCCTTCGAGGGGGATTTGAGGGTGAAAAATGGGGCAAAAAGTCAATTTTTAGGGGGAAAAAATATTTGTGAAGGATTTTATGACAGATTTGGGGTAAAAAAAGGTTGAAAATTGATTTAAAATAGGTGAAAATGTTAAAAAAATGGAAAAAAGGACATAAAAATAGGTGAAAATATTGAAAAATGGGAAAAATTGATGTAAAAATAGGTGAAAATATTGAAAAATGGGAAAAAATGATGTAAAAATAGGTGAAAATATAAAAAAGTGAGAAAAATCGATATAAAAATAGGTGAAAATATAAAAAAATGAGAAAAAAATGATGTAAAAGTACGTGAAAAGATAAAAAAATGAGAAAAATCGATGTAAAAATAGGTGAAAATATTTTTAAGATGGGAAAAAATTGATATAAAATGGGTGAAAATATTAAAAAATGAGAAAAAAATGATGTAAAAATAGGTGGAAATATTAAAATTTGAGAAAAATCGCTATAAAAATAGGTGAAAATATAAAAAAGTGAGAAAAAATTCAATATAAAAATGGGGGAAATTGTTATAAAAATAGGTGAAAATATAAAAAAATGAGAAAAAATGATACAAAAATGGGTGAAAATATTAAAAATGGCGAAAAATTGATGTGAAAATTTAAAAAAATGAGAAAAAAATGATGTAAAAATGGGTGAAAATTTAAAAAAACTGAGAAAAAATGATGTAAAAATAGGTGAAAATATTAAAAATTGATGTTAAAAAGTCAAAATATTGTAAAAACCCGACATAAAATGAGTTAAAATCTCAAAATCCTGAGAAAATTCGCGATAAAAAGGGGTCAGAAAAACCCAAAAAATGGGAAATTCAGAAAAAAGAGCAAAAAAAAGGAAATTTTTCTCATTTTTTTTCAAATTTCTGATTATTTTAAATTTTGATTTCTTTTGAATTTCCCATTTTTCGGCTTTTTTATTAAAATTCAGCGATTTCGACCCAACCCCCCCCCTCGATTTTAATCCCATTTAGAAATTCGGACCTAAAATACCTCGAAAAAAACCTCAATTTTGGTCAATTTGGGGTTTTTTTTTCTTTATTTTGGGAAAATTTTTGTGATTTTTTGGTGAATTTTTTAATTTGGGGCAATTTTGGGGGATTTTTTGGAATTTGAGGACTTTTAGAATTTTGCAATTTGGAGAATTTTGCAATTTTGCAATTTAGGGTGAATTTTTAAAATTTTTAATGATTTTTAAAAATTTTGGGGTGAATTTTTGAATTTTTTAGCGATTTTTAAAATTTTTTCCCAATTTTGTAAATTTTTCGAATTTTTTTTGCTGAATTTTAAAAATTTTTTTGGTGATTTCTTCTCTTTTGGGGTGAAGTTTTCAATTTTTGCCGATTTCTTTTAATTTTTTAGCGTTTTCTTTAATTTTTAGTGATTTTTTTATTTTATTGCCGATTTTTTTAACCTTTCGGTGAATTTTTTGACTTTTTTATGAATTTTAAAACTTTTGGTGATTTTTTGGGGGGCGATTTTTAAATTTTCGGTGAATTTTTTGACCTTTTTTAAAAAATTATTACATTTTCGGTGAATTTTTTGACCTTTTTGTGAATTATTACATTTTTGGTGATTTTTTTTTGACTTTTTTTGGCCATTTTTCAAATTTTTGGTGATTTTTAACAATTTTTGGGTGATTTTTTAAAACTTTTGGTTTATTTTAAAATTTTTGCTGAATTTTTTAAATTTTGTGGTGATTTCTTTAAAAATTTCTGGTGTTTTTTAAATTTTTGGTGATTGCTTTAAAAATTTTGGGGGTTTTTTACATTTTTGGTGATTTTTAATAAATTTTTGGCTTTTTTAATTTTTTGTGATTTTTAATAAATTTTTGGCTTTTTTTAAAAAATTTTTGTGATTTTTAATAAATTTTTGGCTTTTTTTTAAATTTTTGTGATTTTTAATAAATTTTTGGCTTTTTTTTAATTTTTTGTGATTTTTTAATAAATTTTTGCCTTTTTTTTTAATTTTTGGCAATTTTTAAAAATTTTCGGCGATTTCTCGAAATTTTTGTTGCTTTTTGAAACTTTCGACAATTTTTTAAATTTTTAATGATTTTTTTTTTCCAATTTTGCTGCCTTTTTGGCTTTTTGGGGGGTTTTTTTTTGACTCTTTACGAATTCTCAGGACTAAAAACCAAAACCTCTCAAAGTCCGAAATTCAAAGTTCGTTTTTCGCAGCCGCGGCCAAGATGGCCCCCGCGCCCCAACCAGGTGGTTTCACCCCAAAATAGTCGCCGTCGGTTTCGAAAACAACAAAAAAAGGAGAAGTCGAGGGGGGGGTTTTAACCCCAATTTCCCCTTTTTTCTTTTTTGGGTCAAAATTCGTTAAAATGGTTTAATAGAGACCCTCAGCGCCCGTTAATTACTAATAGATATTGTTAATACTTAATATTTAATATTTCTAATAGCTCTTATTAATTTCTAATAAATTTAATCGATGTTCTTAGTGTCTATTAGTTTCTAATAGATATTTTAAATAAATATTTCTAATTTCTACTGAATTTAATAGAGATTATTAATGTTTATTAGTTTCTAATAGACATTTTTAATCAATATTTTTAATATCTATTAATTTCTAGTAGACATTTTTAATAAATATTTTTAATATCTATTAACTTTAGTAGAGATTCTCAATGTTTATTACTTTCTAATAGACATTTTTAATCAATATTTTTAATATCTATTAATTTAAATAGAGATTTTTAGTGTTTATTAGTTTCTAATAGACATTTTTAATAAATATTTCTAATTTCTATTAATCTAAATAGAGATTTTTAGTGTCTATTAGTTTCTAATAGACATTTTTAATACATCTTCTTAATTTCTATTAATTTTAATAGAGATTTTTAGTGTTTATTAGTTTCTAATAGATATTTAAAATAAATATTTCTAATTTCTATTGAATTTAGTAGAGATTATTAATGTTTATTACTTTCTAATAGAGATTTTTAATCAATATTTTTAATATCTATTAATTTAAATAGAGATTTTTAGTGTTTATTAGTTTCTAATAGACATTTTTAATCAATATTTTTAATATCTATTAATTTCTAATAGACATTTTTAATCAATATTTTTAATATCTATTAATTTAAATAGAGATTTTTAGTGTTTATTAGTTTCTAATAGATATTTTTAATAGATATTTTAAATATCGATTAAATTTAATAGAGATTCTTAATGTTTATTAGGTTCTAATAGACATTTTTAATAAATATTTCTAATTTCTATTAATTTTAGGAGAGATTCTTAAGAGAGGGGGGCAATTTGATACGATTTAATAGGACTTAATCGAGTGGAATAAATTGGGATTTAATAGACGAGACTTTAATAAAATGCAATTTAATTCCATTTATTTCAATTTAATTGAATTAATTCCATTTAATTTAATTAATTCAATTTAATTCCATTTAATTAATTCAATTTAATTCGATTCAATTTAATTCGATTTAATTTAATTTGATTTGATTTAATATTATTTACTTTAATACGATTTAATTTAGTGTAATGATTTGATTTAATTCAATTTATTTCCATTTATTTCAATTTAATTCGATTTAATCCGATTTAATTGAATTTAATCCAATTTAATTTAATTTAATCAAATAAATTTATGCGCATTTCATAAAAATTAATAGAATTAAATAGCTTTTAATAGGAATTATTAGAATTTAATAGACTGGGGGGGGGATTTATTAGACCTTATTAGAATTTATTCGAATTTAATACAATTTATTAGAACCTACGGGAATTTATTAGGATTTAATAGAACCATTAGAACTTAATCGGATTTATTAGGACTTATTAGAATTGATTAGAATTTAATGATTTGATGAATCCAAGGTGATTTAATACAGAATTTCAGGGGATTTCGTGAAATTTTAGGTGATTTCATGAAATTTGAGGGGGTTTAAGGAAATTTCATCGATTTCATGATTTTTTAATGGGTTTTAATAGAAATTTAATAGAAATTTAATAGAATTTATTATTTTTAATAGAAATTTAATAGGATTTAATAATTTTAATAGAAGTTTAATGGGATTTAATGGCAATTTAATAGAAATTAATAGGATTTAATAATTTTAATAGAAGTTTTAATAGGATTTAATAGCGATTTAATAGAAAATTAATAGGTTTAAATAATTTTAATAGAAATTTAATGGGATTTAATAGCGATTTAATAGAAAATTAATAGAATTTATTAGTTTTAATAGACATTTAATAGGAATTATTAATTTTAATAGAAGTTTAATGGGATTTAATAGAAAATTAATAGGATTTAATAGAAAATTAATAGGATTTAATAAATTTAATAGTAATTTAATAGGATTTAATAATTTTAATAGAAATTTAATAGGATTTAATGATTTTAATAGAAGTTTAATAGGATTTAATAGCGATTTAATAGAAAATTAATGGGATTTAATAGCGATTTAATAGAAATTAATAGGTTTTATGAGGATTTAATGGAATTAATTGATTTTATTGAGATGCAGAGGAATTTATTCCATCAGGAGTCGATGCAATTTATTAGCATTTAATAGGATTTATTAGAATTTCAGAGAATTTATTAGAATCATTAGAACGTAACAGGATTTATTAGAATTTAATAGAATCATTAGAATTTAAGAGGATTTATTAGCACTTAACAGCATTTATTAAAATTTAATAGAATGTATTAGAACTTAACAGTAGTGATTAGAATTTAATGGAATTTATTAGAACTTAATAGAATCATTAGCACTTAATACAATTTATTAAAACGTAACCGAATTTATTAGAATTTATTAGAATTTAATACCATTTATTAGAACCGACCGGAATTTATTAGAATTTAATAGAACCGTTAGAACTTAATCGAATTTATTAGGACTTCACCGAATTTATTAGAATTTAATGGAATTTATTAGAACTTAATAGAATTTATTAGAAATTAATGGAATTTATTAGAATTTAATGGAAATTATTAGAATTTAATGGAATTTATTAGAATTTAATGGAATTTATTAGAACTTAATAGAATTTATTAGAATTTAATGGAATTTATTAGAACTTAATTGAATTTATTAGAACTTAATTGAATTTATTAGAATTTAATAGAATTTATTAGAAATTAATGGAATCATTAGAATTTCATCGCGTTTATTAGAATTTAATCGAACGAATCGCAGTTATTAGGCTTTAATGGGTTTTAATCGCGATTAATAAGTCTTAATGGCAATTAATAAGCTCTAATTAAAATTATTGGGGTTTATTAGGATTTCATTAAATTCGTTCCGATTTCTGGGGCTTTATTAGAAATTAATAGAATTTTATTAGGATTTAATAGGGGGGGATCTGATTGGCTTTATTAGCACTTAATTCGCTTTAATAGGAGCTCATTAATTAATCACCCTTCCTTCCTCCTCATTCAGGGCTTTCATTAATGATTCGGCGCTAATTAAGGGGTCGTTAATTAATTGGGGGTGAATTAATTAATTGGGGTGAATTAATTAATTAGGGGTCAAATAATTAAGGGTTATTAGTCAATTAATTAGAAGTTAATTAATCAATTAATTAGGGGTTAATTAATTAATTGCGGCGGGCTGGTTAATTAAATAGTGGTCGTGATTAATTAATTAATGGGGTAATTAATTAATTAGGGGTAATTAATTAAGGGCTGGGCTGGGCTGATGGGATTAATTAAGGGCATTAAGGGGTCGGTACTGGTCCATACTGGTCTGTACTGGTTGGTACTGGTTGGGTACTGGTCTATACTGGTCCATACTGGTCGGTACTGGTCTGTACTGGTTGGGTACTGGTCCATACTGGTCCATACTGGTCGGTACTGGTCTGTACTGGTTGGGTACTGGTCCATACTGGTCCATACTGGTCGGTACTGGTCTGTACTGGTTGGGTACTGGTCTATACTGGTCCATACTGGTCGGTACTGGTCTGTACTGGTTGGGTACTGGTCTATACTGGTCCATACTGGTCGGTACTGGTCCAGTACTGGTCCATACCAGTCAGTACTGGTTTGATACTGGGCCGTACTGGTCGGTACTGGTTGGGTACTGGTCCATACTGGGCCGTACTGGTCGGTACTGGTTGGGTACTGGTCGGTACTGGTTGGGTACTGTTCCATACTGGTCAGTACTGGTCGGTACTGGTTGGGTACTGGTCCATACTGGTCCAGTACCGGTCAGTACTGGTTGGATACTGGGCTGTGCTGGTCGGTACTGGTCGCTACTGGTTTGTACTGGTCGCTACTGGTCCAGTACTGTTCAGTACCGGATGGATACTGGTCCATACTGGTCCATACTGGTCCATACTGATCAGTACTGGTTGGTACTGGTCACTACTGGTCCAGTACTGGTCGGTACTGGTTGGGTACTGGGCCATACTGGTCGGTACTGGTCCGGTACTGGTCCATACTGGTCCAGTACCGGCCAGTACTGGTTGGCACTGGTCCGTACTGGTTTGGTACTGGTCCATACTGGTCAGTACTGGTTGGATACTGGGCTGTACTGGTTGGTACTGGTTTGATACTGGTCCATACTGGTCAGCACTGGTTGGGTACTGATCCGTACCGGTTTGTACTGGTCGCTACTGGTTCAGTACTGGTCAGTACTGGTTGGATACTGGTCCATACTGGTCAGTACTGGTTGGGTACTGGTCCATACTGGTCTATACTGATCGCTACTGGTCCATACTGGTCAGTACTGGTTGGGTACTGGTCCATACTGGTCAGTATAGGATCCCCATACTGGTCTTTTACTGGTTTGTACTGGTGTGGGGAGGCTGATACTGGTTTGTACTGGTATGGAGCAGCCGATACTGGTCTGTACTGGTTTATACTGGTATGGAGCAGCTGGTACTGGTTTGTACTGGTGTGGGTCAGCCAATACTGGTCTGTACTCGTATGGGGCAGCTGATACTGGTCTGTACTGGTTTATACTGGTATGGAGCAGCTGGTACTGGTTTGTACTGGTGTGGGTCAGCCGATACTGGTCTGTACTGGTCCGGTACTCGTATGGGGCAGCTGATACTGGTCTGTACTGGTTTGTACTGGTGTGGAGCAGGTGGTACTGGTCTGGTACTGGGATGGGGTGCTGGTCCCATACTGGTCCATACTGGTCCGTACTGGTCCATACTGGTCTGTACTAGTCCATATTGGTCCATACTGGTCCATGCTGGTCTGATACTGGTCCTGTACTGGTCTATACTGGTCCATACTGGTCCGTACTGTTCTATATTGGTCCATACTGGTCTGGTACTAGTCCTGTACTGGTCTATACTGGTCCATACTGGTCCCATACTGGTCCTGTACTGGTCCGTACTGGTCTATACTGGTCCATACTGGTCTGTACTGTTCTATATTGGTCCGTACTGGTCTATACTGGTCCATACTGGTCCGTACTGTTCTATATTGGTCCGTACTGGTCCGTACTGGTCCATACTGGTCCGTACTGTTCTATATTGGTCCATACTGGTCTGGTACTAGTCCTTTACTGGTCTATACTGGTCCATACTGGTCCCATACTGGTCCTGTACTGGTCTATACTGGTCCATACTGGTCTGTACTGTTCTATACTGGTCCGTACTGGTCTATACTGGTCCATACTGGTCCGTACTGTTCTATATTGGTCCATACTGGTCCGTACTGGTCTATACTGGTCCCATACTGGTTCTGTACTGGTCCGTACTGTTCTATATTGGTCCGTACTGGTCTATACTGGTCCATACTGGTCCGTACTGTTCTATATTGGTCTGTACTGGTCCGTACTGGTCTATACTGGTCCATACTGGTCCGTACTGGTCTGTATGATGAAATTTGGACAAAAATGATGAATTTTATGTGAAAATTCACAAAATTTCCCCCAAATTGAAGAATTTTACCTGAAAATTTATAAAATTTCATAAAAATGAGGAATTTTGTGCGAAAATTCACAAAATTTCCACAAAAACGTTGAATTTTGGGTGAAATTCATGAAATTTTGACAAAAATGATGAATTTTGCATGAAAATGGATGAAATTTCCATAAAATTTATGAATTTTGTGTGAAAATTCACAAAATTTTCCCAAAATTGAAGAATTTTACCTGAAAATTTATAAAATTTTGACAAAAATGATGAATCTTGCCTGAAAATTTCGGAAATTTCCACAAAAACGATGAATTTTGCATCAAAATTTCCGAAATTTTAACAAAAATTTTGAATTTTGCCTAAAAATTTCTGAAATTCCAATAAAATTGATGAATTTTTCCTTAAAATTCACAACATTTCCACAAAAATGTTGAATTTTGCATCAAAATTTCTGAAATTTTAACAAAAATTTTGAATTTTGCCTGAAATTTTCTGAAATTTCCACAAAATTGATGAATTTTGCCTGAAAATTCATAAAATTTTGATAAAAATGATGATTTTTGCCTGAAAATTTATGAAATTGCCACAAAAATTATGAATTTTATGTAAAAATTGATGAAATTTTGATAAAAATGTTGAATTTTGCCTGAAAATTTCTGAAATTTCCACAAAAACGATGAATTTTGCATCAAATTTTCCAAAATTTTAACAAAAATGTTGAATTTTGCCCGAAAATTTCTGAAATTTCCACAAAAATGATGAATTTTGCCTGAAAATTTCTGACATTTTAATAAAATTTTGAATTTTGCCTGAAAATTTCTGAAATTTCCACAAAAATGATGAATTTTGTCTGAAAATTTCTGAAATTTTAACAAAAATTTTGAATTTTGCCTGAAAATTTCTGAAATTTCCACAAAACCGATGAATTTTGCATCAAAATTTCTGAAATTTCCACAAAAACGCTGATTTTTGCACCAAAATTTTCGACATTTTAACAAAAATTTTAAATTTTGCCTGAAAATTTCTGAAATTTCCACAAAATTGATGAATTTTTTCTTAAAATTTACAAAATTTCCACAAAATTGATGAATTTTGCACCAAAATTTTCGACATTTTAACAAAAATTTTAAATTTTGCCTGAAAATTTCTGAAATTTCCACAAAATTGATGAATTTTGCCCCCCCTCCCCCGCCCCGCCCCCGCCCCCCCCCCCCCCGTTGCCGCCCGCAGAGTCGCCGCGCGCCCCCCTCCTCTTCCCGCTGGCGCCGTGCGCGGGCGCGTCCGGCGCCGAGGGCTTCGCCGTGGGCTGCGTGGCCGCGGGCTTCGTGCCCGCCGACGTCTCCTTCTCGTGGAGCGACGCCGGCGGCGCCGCCGTGGCCCAAGGGGCGACCGCCTTCCCCGTGGTGGGCGCCAACGCCGGGCGCGCCATGGCCGCCGCCCGCCTGGCGCTGCCCTACCTGGAGGGCAAGAGCCGGCAGCCGTTCGTGTGCCGCGCCGACCACGCCCAGGGCAGCGTCAGCGTCAAAGTGTCCAATCCCGGTGAGTCCGCTTCCCTCCCAGTTCCCTCCCAGTTCCCTCCCAGTTCATCCCAGTTCATCCCAGTTAATCCCAGTTCCCTCCTAGTGCCCTCCCAGTTCATCCCAGTTACCTCCCAGTTCATCCCAGTCCATCCCAGTTCATCCCAGTTCATCACAGCTCCTTCCCAGTTCATCCCAGTCCATCCCAGTTCATCACAGTTGCCCCCCCAGTTCATTCCAGTGCCTCCCAGTTGCCCCCTAGTTCATCCCAGTTACCTCCCAGTTCATCCCAGTTCATCCCAGTTCATCCCAGTACCTCCCAGTTGCCCCCCAGTTCATCCCAGTTACCTCCCAGTTCATCCCAGTCCATCCCAGTTCATCCCAGTTACTTCCCAGTTCATTCCAGTTACCTCCCAGTTCATCCCAGTTACTTCCCAGTTCATCCCAGATACCTCCCAGTTAATCTCAGTTGCCCTCTAGTTCATCCCAGTTCCTCCCACCTCAATCTCATCTCAATCCCACCTCATCCCACCTTAATCTCACCTTAATCCCACTTAATCTCACCTTAATCCCACCTAATCCTATTAAATCCACCCTAACCCAACTAAATCCACCCTAATCCCACCTTAATACCACCTTAATCCCCTTAATCTCACCTTAATCCCACCTAATCCTATTAAATCCGCCCTAATCCCACTAAATCCACCCTAATCCCACCTTAATCCCACCTTAATCCCACTTAATCTCACCTTAATCCCACCTAATCCCACTAAATCCGCCCTAATCCCACTAAATCCACCTTAATCCCACCTTAATCCCACCTTAATCCCACCTAATCCCACTAAATCCGCCCTAATCCCACTAAATCCACCCTAATCCCACCTTAATCCCACCTTAATCCCCCTTAATCTCACCTTAATCCCACCTAATCCCACTAAATCCGCCCTAATCCCACTAAATCCACCTTAATCCCACCTTAATCCCACCTTAATCCCACCTAATCCCACTAAATCCGCCCTAATCCCACTAAATCCACCTTAATCCCACCTTAATCCCACCTTAATCCCACCTAATCCCACTAAATCCGCCCTAATCCCACTAAATCCACCCTAATCCCACCTTAATCCCACCTTAATCCCACTTAATCCCCTAATCCCACCTTAATCCCCCTAATCCCACCTTAATCCCACCGCTCACCACCTTCTTCCCACCTTTCTCCCCCCAAGGTACCACCCCCTCCGTCCCCTCGGTGCCCCTGGTCACCCTCCACCCCCCGTCCCGCGAGGACTTCGAGGGTCCCTACCGCAACTCCAGCCTCCTCTGCCAAATCCGGGCGCCGCGCCCTCTGCCGGTGCGTTGGCTGAAGGACGGGACCCCCCTGGACCGAGGGGTCACCACGGAGAACCTGGAAGCCGACGGTAGAGGCGCCGTCGTCAACAGCCGCTTGACGGTGACGGAATCCGACTGGGACGCCGGCACCGTCTACACCTGCCAAGTGGAAGAGGAGATGAGGAACACCAGCAAAGCTCTGGAGTGCGGTTGTAAGTCAGGTCCCGGCACACCCCCCCAACCCCACCGAAAGGTGACGGTTCACCCCGAAAGGTGACGGTTCACCCCAAAAGTTGGTGGTTCATCCCAAAAAGTCATGGATGCACCTCAAGATCCATCGATTTGGGGTGAAACCACCCCAAAAGTTGATGGTTCATCCCAAAAATTCGTGGATCCACCTCAAAAAGTCATGGATCCACCTCAAGATCCATCGATTTGGGGTGAAACCACCCCAAAAGTTGATGGTTCACCCCAAAAACTCATGGATTCACCTCAAAAACTCATGGATCCACCTCAAGATCCATTGATTTGGGGTGAAACCATCCCAAAAGTTGATGGTTCACCCCAAAAAGTCATGGATTCACCTCAAAATCCATCGATTTGGGGTGAAACCACCCCAAAAGTTGATGGTTCACCCCAAAAAGTCATGGATTCACCTCAAAATCCATCGATTTGGGGTGAAACCACCCCAAAAGTTGATGGTTCACCCCAAAAACTCATGGATTCACCTCAAAAAGTCATGGATCCACCTCAAGATCCATCGATTTGGGGTGAAACCATCCCAAAAGTTGATGGTTCATCCCAAAAACTCATGGATCCACCTCAAAAAGTCATGGATCCACCTCAAGATCCATCGATTTGGGGTGAAACCATCCCAAAAGTTGATGGTTCACCCCAAAAATTCATGGATCCATCTCAAAAACTCATGGATCCACCTCAAAAAGTCATGGATCCACCTCAAGATCCATTGATTTGGGGTGAAACCATCCCAAAAGTTGATGGTTCACCCCAAAAACTCATGGATTCACCTCAAAAAGTCATGGATCCACCTCAAAAAGTCATGGATCCACCTCAAGATCCATCGATTTGGGGTGAAACCATCCCAAAAGTTGATGGTTCACCCCAAAAATTCATGGATCCATCTCAAAAACTCATGGATCCACCTCAAAAAGTCATGGATCCACCTCAAGATCCATTGATTTGGGGTGAAACCATCCCAAAAGTTGATGGTTCACCCCAAAAACTCATGGATTCACCTCAAAAAGTCATGGATCCACCTCAAGATCCATCGATTTGGGGTGAAACCATCCCAAAAGTTGATGGTTCACCCCAAAAATTCATGGATCCATCTCAAAAACTCATGGATCCACCTCAAAAAGTCATGGATCCACCTCAAGATCCATCGATTTGGGGTGAAACCATCCCAAAAGTTGATGGTTCACCCCAAAAATTCATGGATCCACCTCAAAAACTCATGGATCCACCTCAAAATCCATCGATTTGGGGTGAAACCACCCCAAAAGTTGATGGTTCACCCCAAAAACTCATGGATTCACCTCAAAAAGTCATGGATCCACCTCAAAATCCATCGATTTGGGGTGAAACATCTCAAAATTCATCAATTTGAGGTGAAACCAACTCAAAATTCATCGATTTGAGGTGAAACCATCTCAAAATTCATCGATTTGGGGTGAAACCACCTTAAAATTCATCGATTTGCGGTCAAACATCTCAAAATCCAACAATTTGAGGTCAAACATCTCAAAATTCATCGATTTGGGGTCAAACATCTCAAAATCCATCGATTTGAGGTGAAACATCTCAAAATCCATCGATTTGGGGTCAAACTTCTCAAAATTCATCGATTTGGGGTCAAACATCTCAAAATCCAACAATTTGAGGTCAAACATCTCAAAATTCATCGATTTGGGGTCAAACATCTCAAAATTCATCGATTTTGGGTGAAACCATCTCAAAATTCATCGATTTGGGGTGAAACCAACTCAAAATCCATGGATTTGGGCTGAAACCACCCCAAAATTCAGGACCCCACCCCCCAAACCCACCTTTTTTGGGATGAACCCCACCCACCCCCCCCCCCCCAAATTGACCGCCCGCCGCCTCTTCCAGATGGCAACGCCAACGGCGTCGAAGAAATCGCCGTGCAGGTCATCCCGCCGCTCTTCGCCGACATCTTCAAGGACAAAGCGGCCAAGTTGACCTGCAAGGTGGTCAACCTTCCCGGCGTGGACGGTTTGGTCGTCTCCTGGCGGAAGGAGAACGGGGAGAACCTGGAGACCAAGGCGTCTCCTCAGGTCTTGCAACCCAACGGCCTCTTCGCCGTGGAAGGCGTGGCCACCGTCTGCGCCGACGAGTGGGACAAGGGCGACGCCTACGTGTGCCGCGTCAGCCACCCCGAGCTGCTCTTCCCCAAGGAGGCCAAGTTGCAGAAGACCAACGGTAGGGTCCTACCTGGGCAGGTGTGTGTGGGGGGGGGTGGGGCAGGGCTTGGAGCGCCTTCACCTGGGATGTTGATGGGGGGGGAAAACGGAGGAGTCGGGTCTGAAATTTGGGGTGAAATGAGGGAAAATGGATCCAATTTGGCCTTTTCTTCTAAAAATTCGCGAGAAATCGGCCAAATTTTGGAATTTCTCGCACAAAATTGAGAGAAATTGACCAAGTTCCACCATTTCTTCTAAAAAATTGAGAGAAATTGATCAAATTTTCCAATTTCTTGCACAAAATTGAGAGAAATCGATCAAATTTTGGAATTTCTTCCACAAAATCGAGAGAAATTGATCAAATATTTGAATTTCTTCCACAAAATCGAGAGAAATTGATCAAATTTTGGAATTTTTTGAACAAAATCGAGAGAAATTGATCAAATTTTGGGATTTCTTGCACAAAATTGAGAGAAATCGGCCAAATTTTGGAATTTCTTCCACAAAATCGAGAGAAATTGATCAAATTTTTGAATTTTTTGAACAAAATCGAGAGAAAATGACGAAATTTTTTGATTTCTTCGACGAAATCGGAAGAAATCGACCAAATTTTCCAATTTCTTCCACAAAATCCACCAAACTCCCCCAATTTCTTCCCCAAATTGACCCGATTCCCCCCCCTCCCCCCACGTCAAAGCCGTTCCAACCCCCCCCTCCCCCCCCTTTCCCAACCCCCGCCGCCGCCGTCCTCCACCCACCGCGCTCTCCTCCTCGCAGGTCGCGACGCCAAAGCTCCGTCCGTCTACGTCTTCCCCCCCCCCGCGGACCAAGTGGCCGCCCGGGAGGGTTTGAGCGTCACCTGCGTGGTGACCGGCTTCAACCCTCCCGACATCTTCGTCCGATGGTTACGGAACGGCGAACCTTTACCGGCGGACGATTACGTCACCACGCCGCCCGTTCCCGAATCCCAACGGCCCCTCCAATACGTCGCCTACAGCTCCTTGGCCGTCAACGTCGACGATTGGTCGACGGGCAACGTCTTCACCTGCGTCGTCGGCCACGAGCGGCTTCCGCTCCAGGTGGTGCAGAAATCGGTGGACAAAGCTTCGGGTAAACCCACCGCCGTCAACGTCTCCTTGGTCCTTTCCGACGCCGCCAGCGCCTGTTATTGAGTTCCCAACCCCCCCCCAAAAAAAAAAATTCCCAGGTTGGGGTGTTTTTTCGGTTGTCTCGGAGATCGATTTGGAAGGGGCAACGTTGGGCCCCGAGCGCACGAAAAAATTGGGCAATAAAGAGGTTTTGGATGGAAAAAAAAAAATGGCGGCGCCGTCGCGCGTGGTTTTGTTGGGGGGGGGGGGGAGGGGAAATGGGGAGGGGTCGGCACTGCAGTCCCGGTCGGAACGGGGCGGTTCCGTGTCCTTCTGCATCTTCATCCTCCTCCTCCTCCATCCTCCTTCCGTGTCCTCCTGCATCTTCATCCTCGTTCCGTGTCCTCCTGGATCTTCATCCCACGTGGTCCCTCTTCCTCCTCCATCCTCATCCTTCATCCTCCTCCTCCATCCTCCTCCTCCTCCATCCTCCTTCCGTGTCCTCCTGGATCTTCATCCCATGTGGTTCCTCCTCCATCTTCATCCTCCTCCACCCTCTTCCTCCTCCGTCCTCCTTCCGTGTCCTCCTGCATCTTCATCCTCATTCCGTGTCCTCCTGGATCTTCATCCCACGTGGTCCCTCTTCCTCCTCCATCCTCATCCTTCATCCTCCTCCTCCTCCATCCTCCTTCCGTGTCCTCCTGGATCTTCATCCCATGTGGTTCCTCCTCCATCTTCCTCCTCCTCCATCCTCGTTCCGTGTCCTCCTGGATCTTCATCCTCCTCCTCCATCTTCATCCTCCTCCACCCTCTTCCTCCTCCATCCTCCTTCCGTGTCCTCCTGGATCTTCATCCCATGTGGTTCCTCCTCCTCCTCCATCCTCCTTCCATGTCCTCCTGCGTCTTCATCCTCGTTCTGTGTCCTCCTGGATCTTCATCCTCCTCCTCCATCCTCCTCCTCCTCCATTCTCCTTCCGTGTCCTCCTGCATCTTCATCCTCGTTCCGTGTCCTCCTGGATCTTCATCCCACGTGGTCCCTCTTCCTCCTCCATCCTCGTCCCACGTCCTCTTCCATCCTCACCCTCCATCCTCTTCCTCCTCCTTCCGTGTCCTCCTGGGTCTTCATCCTCGTTCTGTGTCCTCCTGGATCTTCATCCTCCTCCTCCATCTTCATCCTCCTCCACCCTCTTCCTCCTCCATCCTCATCCTGTGTCCTCCTGGATCTTCATCCTCCATCCTTGTCCCTCTTCCTCCTCCATCTTCATCCTCCATCCTCCTTCTGTGTCCTCCTGGATCTTCATCCTCCTCCTCCATCTCCATCCTCCTCCTCCTCCATCCTCATCCTGTGTCCTCCTGGATCTTCATCCTCCATCCTTGTCCCTCATCCTCTTCCATCCTCGTCCTTCATCCTCCTCCTCCATCCTCCTCCTCCTCCATCCTCGTTCCGTGTCCTCCTGCGTCCCCACCCCGCGTGGTCCCTCCTCCTCCTCCTCCTCCTCCTCCTCCTCCGTGAATTTTGCGACGCCCACCCCTGGTTTGGGCCAAAACCCCCACTTTTTGGGGGCTGCAACCCAGATTTGGAGACCTAAACTCAGAATTTGGGGGTCTAAAACCAGGATTTGGGGTCTAAATCCAAGATTTTGGGTCTAAACCCAGGAATTTGGGTCTAAAAATCAGAATTTTGGTCTAAATCCAGAAATTTGGGGTCTAAATGTAGAAATTTGGGGGCTAAATCCAAATTTTGGATCTAAATCCAGGAATTTGGGGTCTAAACCAGAAATTTGGGGTCTAAAATCAGAATTCTGGGGTCAAAATCCAAGATTTTGGGTCTAAATCCAGGAATTTGGGGTCTAAACCAGGAATTTGGGGTCTAAACCAGAATTTGGGGGTCTAAAAACCAGGATTTGGGGTCTAAATCCAGGAATTTGGGGTCTAAAATCAGAATTTGGGGGTCTAAATCCAAATTTTGGGTCTAAATCCAGGAATTTGGGGTCTAAAAATCAGAATTTTGGTCTAAATCCAGAAATTTGGGGTCTAAATCCAGGAATTTGGGGGCTAAATCCAGGAATTTTCGGTCTAAAATCGGAATTTGGGGTCTAAAACCAGAATTTGGGGGTCTAAATCCAAAATTTGGATCTAAATCCAGGAATTTGGGGTCTAAACCAGAAATTTGGGGTCTAAATGCAGAAATTTGGGGTCTAAATCCAGGAATTTGGGGTCTAAACCAGAATTTTGGGGTCTAAATCCAAGACTTGGGGTAAAAAATCTGATTTTTGGGGTCCAAATCCAGGATTTTGGGGTCCAAATCTGGGATTTGGGGGTAGAAAGATGAGATTTTGGGGGGCACAAACCCCAACTTTGGGGTAACCCCCCCCCCCCATTTTGGCTTCTTCACCCCAAATTTGGGGTTAAACCCCCCTCATTTTGGGGTACCCCCCCTTATTTTGGCTTCTTCACCCCAAATTTCGAGGTAACCCCCCCCCAATTTGGCTTCTTCACCCCAAATTTGGGGTCCAACCCCCCCTCATTTTGGGGTAACCCCCCCTTATTTCGGCTTCTTCACCCCAAATTTGGGGTTAAACCCCCCTCGTTTTGGGGTACCCCCCCCTTATTTCGGCTTCTTCACCCCAAATTTCGGGGTACCCCCCCCCTCATTTTGGGGTAACCCCCCCCAATTTGGCTTCTTCACCCCAAATTTGGGGTTCAACCCCCCCTCATTTTGGGGTAACCCCCCCAATTTGGCTTCTTCACCCCAAATTTCGGGGTAACCCCCCCAATTTGGCTTCTTCACCCCAAATTTGGGGTTAAACCCCCCTCTCATTTTGGGTTAACCCCCCCTCATTTTGGGTTCTTCACCCCAAATTTCGGGGTAACCCCCCCCAATTTGGCTTCTTCGCCCCAAATTTCGGGGTAACCCCCCCCAATTTGGCTTCTTCACCCCAAATTTGGGGTTAAACCCCCCTCATTTTGGGGTACCCCCCCCCAATTTGGCTTCTTCACCCCAAATTTGGGGTTAAACCCTCCTCATTTTGGGGTACCCCCCCCCAATTTGGCTTCTTCACCCCAAATTTGGGGTTAAACCCCCCTCATTTTGGGGTACCCCCCCCCAATTTGGCTTCTTCACCCCAAATTTGGGGTCCAACCCCCCCTCATTTTGGAGTAACCCCCCCCCCATTTTGTCTTCTCTCCCCCAAATTTCGGGGTCCAACCCCCACATTTTGGGGTCCTCCCCCCCTTTGTCTCCCCCCTCCTCGCTTGCCCCCCCCCCACCCGGAATGCAGTGCCCCCCCCCCCCCCCCTTTCCCACACCCCCCCCCCTTCCAAAACAGGCGCTCCCCTCCCCCTCCCCCTTTCCCCTCGCACCCATGGGTGCCCCCCCCCCCCCCCCCAAAATCAGGTGACCCCGTTGACGCCCCCCCCTCCCCTCTTTTTGTGCCCCCCCCCCCCCCCCAAAAAAGCCTTCCTGGATGGACTGACGGAGGCGGAGGAGGACGATCTCCACAACCTCTGGGCGACCGCCTCGACCTTCATCGTCCTCTTCATCCTCAGCCTCTTCTACAGCGCCACCGTCACCCTCATCAAGGTACCCCCCCCCCAACCCCCCCTCTGCACCCCAAAACCCCCAAAAATCGCCATTTTCACCCAATTATTAAAAAAATTGAACTTTTATAACGAATTTACCAAAAAAATCCCAATTTTCACCCAATTATTACAAAAATATTGATTTTTTGTAACGAATTTACCCCCAAAATTCCCAATTTTCACCCAATTATTTAAAAAAATCTTGATTTTTTATAACAAATTTACCCCAAAATTCCAAATCTTCTCCCAATTATTGAAAAAAATTGATTTTTTATAACGAATTTACCAATAAATTTCAATTTTCACCCAATTTTTGCGAAATTATTGATTTTTTGTAACGAATTTACCCAAAAATTCCCAATTTGCACCCAATTATTTCAAAAATCTTGATTTTTTATAAGGAATTTACCAAAAAAATTTCAATTTTCACCCAATTCTTGCGAAATTACTGATTTTTTGTAACAAATTTACCCAAAAATTCCCAATTTTCACCCAATTATTTTAAAAAAGATCGATTTTTTATAACAAATTTAACCCAAAAATCTCAATTTTCACCCAATTATTTAAAAAAATCGATTTTTTATAACGAATTTACCCCCAAAATTTCAATTTTCACCCGATTTTTGCGAAATTATTGAATTTTTGTAACGAATTGACCCCCAAATCCCAAATTTTCACCCAATTATTAAAAAAATCTTGATTTTTTATAATGAATTTACCCAAAAATTCCAAATCTTCACCCAATTATTGAAAAAAATTGATTTTTTATAACGAATTGACCCAAAAATTCCAAATTTTCACCCAATTATTGAAAAAAATCTTGATTTTTTATAACGAATTTACCCCAAAAATCTCAATTTTCACCCAATTATTAAAAAAAATTGATTTTTTATAACAAATTTACCCAAAAATTCCAAATCTTCTCCCAATTATTGAAAAAAATTGATTTTTTATAACGAATTGACCCCAAAAATCCCAATTTTCACCCAATTCTTGCAAAAATCTTGATGTTTTGGAACAAATTTACCCAAAAATTCCAAATTTTCACCCAATTATTAAAAAAAATTGATCTTTTTATAACGAATTTACCAAAAAAATCCCAATTTTCACCCAATTATTAAAAAATCTTGATTCAAATTTCACCTCGATTTCCCCCCAAAATCCCAAATTCCCCTCAATTTTTCCCCCAAAATTCAAATTTGACCCTGATTTTCCCCCAAAATTCATATTTCCCCCAAATTTCAAATTCCCCTCGATTTTTCCCCCAAATTTCAAATTTGCCTCAATTTTCCCCCAAAATTCAAATTTCCCCCAATTTCCCCCAAATTCAAATTTGACCCCGATTTTCCCCAAATTCAAATTTCACCCCAATTTTCCCCAAAATTCAAATTTCCCCTCAATTTTTACCCCAAAATTCAAATTTCCCCCAAAATTCAAATTTCCCCTCAATTTTTATCCCAAATTTCAAATTTCACCTCAATTTCCCCCCAAAATTCAAATTCCCCCTCAATTTTTACCCCCAAATTTCAAATTTGCCTCAATTTTCCCCCCAAAATTCAAATTTTCCCCCAAAATTCAAATTTCCCCTCAATTTTTACCCCAAATTTCAAATTTGCCTCAATTTTTCCCCCAAAATTCAAATTCCCCCTCAATTTTTACCCCCAAATTTCAAATTTGCCTCAATTTTCCCCCCAAAATTCAAATTTTCCCCCAAAATTCAAATTCCCCCTCAATTTTTACCCCAAATTTCAAATTTGCCTCAACTTTTCCCCCAAAATTCAAATTCCCCCCAATTTTTACCCCAAATTTCGAATTTCCCCTCAATTTTTCCCCCAAATTTCAAATTTCACCTCAATTTTTCCCCCAAATTTCAAATTTGCCTCAATTTTCCCCCAAAATTCAAATTTCACCCCAATTTCCCCCAAAATCAAATTTCCCCCCAATTTTTCCCCCAAATTTCAAATTTCCCCCCAATTTTTACCCCCAAAATTCAAATTTCACCCCAATTTTCCCCCCAAATCCCAATTTCCCCCCAGTTTCCCCCCCACCCCCCCCCAAAATTCCCAAATTAACCAATTCTCCTCTTTTTCCCCCCAAATTCCAGGTGAAATAAACTCAAATCCCGACGTCCGAACCCCCCCCCCCCAACCCGATCGCCAGGAACGCCCGGAATTTTCGGAATTCACCCCAAAATTTGTCCCCCCCCCCCCCCCCCCAATTGTAAATATTTTCCACCTGAAAATTAAACTTTTCCAACGCTTTTTTTTTTTTCCCCGTTTTCCAGCGTTTTTTTTTTACCGGAATCGCAAACGGGGGGGGGGGGGGGGAGGGGGCTCCGAGGGGGCGTTTTGGTGCCTCTAGGGGGCGTTTTGGGGGCGTTTTGGTGCCTCTAGGGGGGCGTTTTGGGGGCGTTTGGGGGCGTTTTGGGGGCGTTTTGGGGCGTTTTGGTGCCTCTAGGGGCGTTTTGGGGGCGTGTGGGGGCGTTTTGGGGGCGTTTTGGGGGCGTTTTGGGGCGTTTTGGTGCCTCTAGGGGGCGTTTTGGGGGCGTTTTGGGGGCGTTTTTGGTGTTTTGGTGCCTCTAGGGGGCGTTTTGGGGCGTTTTGGTGCCTCTAGGGGGCGTTTTGGGGGCGTTTGGGGGCGTTTTTGGTGTTTTGGTGCCTCTAGGGGGCATTTTTTGGGGGGGCTGGGGCGTTTTGGTGCCTTTAGGGGGGCGTTTTGGGGGCGTTTTGGGGGCGTTTTTGGTGTTTTGGTGCCTCTAGGGGGCGTTTTGGGGGCGTTTTTTGGTGTTTTGGTGCCTCTAGGGGGCGTTTTGGGGGGGTTTTTTGGTGTTTTGGTGCCTCTAGGGGGCGTTTTGGGGCGTTTTGGTGCCTCTAGGGGCGTTTTGGGGGCGTTTGGGGGCGTTTTGGGGGCGTTTTGAGGGCGTTTTGGGGGGGTTGGTATTTTGGTGCCTCTAGGGGGCGTTTTGGGGGCGTTTTGGGGGCGTTTTTGGTGTTTTGGTGCCTCTAGGGGGCGTTTTGGGGCGTTTTGGTGCCTCCAGGGGCGTTTTGGGGGCGTTTGGGGCGTTTTGGGGGCGTTTTGGGGGCGTTTTGGGGCGTTTTGGTGCCTCTAGGGGGCGTTTTGGGGGCGTTTGGGGGCGTTTTTGGTGTTTTGGTGCCTCAAGGGGGCGTTTTGGGGGCGTTTGGGGGCGTTTTTGGTGTTTTGGTGCCTCTAGGGGGCATTTTTTTGGGGGGCTGGGGTGTTTTGGTGCCTCTAGGGGGCGTTTTGGGGGCGTTTTGGGGGCGTTTTTTGGTGTTTTGGTGCCTCTAGGGGGCGTTTTGGGGCGTTTTGGTGCCTCTAGGGGCGTTTTGGGGGCGTTGGGGGCGTTTTGGGGGCGTTTTGAGGGGCGTTTTGGGGGGTTGGTATTTTGGTTCCTCTAGGGGGCGTTTTGGGGGCGTTTTGGGGGCGTTTTTGTGTTTTGGTGCCTCTAGGGGGCGTTTTGGGGGGGTTTTTTGGTGTTTGGTGCCTCAAGGGGGCGTTTTGGGGCGTTTGGGGGCGTTTTTGGTGTTTTGGTGCCTCTAGGGGGCATTTTTTTTGGGGGGCTGGGGTGTTTTGGTGCCTCTAGGGGGGCGTTTTGGGGCGTTTTGGGGCGTTTTTTGGTGTTTTGGTGCCTCTAGGGGGCGTTTTGGGGCGTTTTGGTGCCTCTAGGGGGCGTTTTGGGGCGTTTTGGGGGGGTTGGTATTTTGGTGCCTCTAGGGGCGTTTTGGGGGCGTTTGGGGGCGTTTTGGGGCGTTTTGGGGCGTTTTGGTGCCTCTAGGGGGCGTTTTGGGGGCGTTTTGGGGGGGTTGGTATTTTGGTGCCTCAAGGGGGCGTTTTGGGGGCGTTTTGGGGGCGTTTTGGGGGCGTTTCTGGTGTTTCGGTGACTCTAGGGGGCGTTTTGGGGGGGTTTTGGTGTTTTGGTGCCTCTAGGGGGCGTTTTGGGGGCGTTTTGGGGGTGTTCTGGTGTTTTAGTGCCTGTAGGGGGCGTTTTGGGGGCGTTTTGAGGGCGGTTGGGGGGCATTTTGGGGGGGGGTTGGTGTTTTGGTGCCTCTGGAGGGGGGCGTTTTGGGGGGGGGTTGGGAAGGTCCGGATGCTCCCAGGGGATATTTTTGGGGGTTCCCGATGGGGTGGGTGCCCCTAAGAGGGCGGTTTTGGGGTGTTCCGGGGTGGGGGTGGGGGCCACTAGGAGTGGGTTTGGGGGCGTTTCTGGTGTTTGGGTGCCCCTTGGGGGGGCGTTTTTTTTTTGGGGGGGGGGGGTGGGGTGGTGGCGTTTTTGGCGTTTGGGTGCTCCTAGAGGACGTTTCTGGGGGTGTCCTCTCCCCCCCCACCCTGACTCCTGGGTGCTGTCTCCACCCACCCCCACCCCCCACCCCCCCCCCAGAGCTGGAGACGACTCCCAAAATCTACGCCACGGCTCCGTGTTGCTTGGCCACCGGCGTCACCACCGTCTTCTCCTGCCTGGTCACCGACTTCTTGTCCAAGGACGTCACCATCCGTTGGTTGCCCGAAGCGACCACCGCCGGCCTGGTCCATCCCATGGTCCAGAACGGTCCCCGTGGCCTCATGGCCAGTAGCCACCTCACCGTCAGCGGCGGCGGCGGCGGCGGCGGCGGCGGCGGCGGCGGCGGCGACGTTGAGTGCCGGGTTGAGTACGGCTCCCCCAAGAAGACGGTCTTCAAGAAGGTCCCCAAGGACGGTAGGAGGTGGTGGGGGGGGGGGGGGGTGGGGTGGGGTGGGGTTGTTGGAGGTGGTGGGACCCCCCCCCCAAACCTACGTGCGTTCTCCTGGCAGCGTGCGCGGCGGCGGCGACGACGGCGGCGCCGCAAGCTGTGCCGCCGCCGCCGCAGCCGTGGGTCTTCTTGGTGGAGCCGCGTTGTGGAGGCGACGGCGTCGGCGACGACGTGGAGATCGTCTGCGTCTTCCGGAGTTCCGAGACGGAGAAGCCCAAGGTGTCTTGGTGGCTCAACGGGGAGGAGGTGACGTCTCTCGGTCACGGTGACGCCGGGGGGTGGAGCCGGTTGAGGATCAGCCGGAGGAGTTGGGACGCGGGGGACGTCTACAGCTGCAAGGTGACGCCGGCCGGGGGAGGAGGCGCCGTCTTCCAGAACGGAAGCAAATGCACGGGTGAGGTGGAGGGGGGTGGGGCGGGTGGAGATGATGGATGAGACCTTGGGTGGGTGGGAGGGGTGGTTGGGTCAACGGTTGGGTTGGGTCAACGGTTGGGTTGGGTTGGGTCAACGGTTGGGTCGGTTGGGTCAACGGTTGGGTTGGGTCAATGGTTGAGTTCGGTCAACAGTTGGGTTGGGTCAACGGTTGGGTTGGTTGGGTCAAGGATTGGGTTGGGTCAATGGTTGGGTTGGGTCAATGGTTGGGTTGGGTCAAGGGTTGGGTCAATGGTTGGGTTGGGTCAACGGTTGGGTCGGTTGGGTCAACGGTTGGGTTGGGCCAATGTTTGGGTTGGGTCAACGGTTGGGTTGGGTCAACGGTTGGGTCGGTTGGGTCAACGGTTGGGTTGGGTCAACGGTTGGGTTGGGTCAACGGTTGGGTTGGTTGGGTCAACGGTTGGGTTGGGTCAACGGTTGGGTTGGGTCAACGGTTGGGTCGGTTGGGTCAACGGTTGGGTCGGGTCAACGGTTGGGTTGGGTCAACGGTTGAGTTGGGTCAACGGTTGGGTTGGGTTGGGTCAACGATTGGGTTGGGTCAACGGTTGGGTTGGGTCAACGGTTGGGTCGGTTGGGTCAAGGGTTGGGTTGGGTCAATGGTTGGGTTGGGTCAACGGTTGGGTTGGGTCAACGGTTGGGTTGGGTCAACGGTTGGGTCGGTTGGGTCAACGGTTGGGTCGGTTGGGTCAACGGTTGGGTTGGGTCAACGGTTGGGTTGGTTGGGTCAACGGTTGGGTTGGGTCAACGGTTGGGTTGGGTCAACGGTTGGGTCGGTTGGGTCAACGGTTGGGTCGGGTCAACGGTTGGGTTGGGTCAACGGTTGAGTTGGGTCAACGGTTGGGTTGGGTTGGGTCAACGATTGGGTTGGGTCAACGGTTGGGTTGGGTCAACGGTTGGGTCGGTTGGGTCAAGGGTTGGGTTGGGTCAACGGTTGGGTTGGGTCAACGGTTGGGTTGGGTCAACGGTTGGGTCGGTTGAGTCAACGGTTGGGTTGGGTCAACGGTTGAGTTGGGTCAACGGTTGGGTTGGGTTGGGTCAACGATTGGGTCGGGTCAAGGGTTGGGTTGGGTCAAGGGTTGGGTTGGGTCAATGGTTGGGTTGGGTTGGGTCAACGATTGGGTTGGGTCAACGGTTGGGTTGGGTCAACGGTTGGGTCGGTTGGGTCAAGGGTTGGGTTGGGTCAATGGTTGGGTTGGGTCAACGGTTGGGTTGGGTCAACGGTTGGGTTGGGTCAACGGTTGGGTCGGTTGAGTCAACGGTTGGGTTGGGTCAACGGTTGAGTTGGGTCAACGGTTGGGTTGGGTTGGGTCAACGATTGGGTTGGGTCAAGGGTTGGGTTGGGTCAAGGGTTGGGTTGGGTCAAGGGTTGGGTTGGGTCAATGGTTGGGTTGGTTGGGTCAACGGTTGAGTTGGGTCAAGGGTTGGGTTGGGTCAACGGTTGAGTTGGGTCAAGGGTTGGGTTGGGCCAATGGTTGGGGTGAGTCAACGGTTGGGTTGGGTCAACGGTTGGGTCAACGATTGACCTCCCCTCCCCCTCCCAGCCTGCCCCTCGGCCTCGCTCCGCCCTCAACTCTTCATCACCCAACCTTCCTTCTCCACCCTATTGGCCGGTCAGGCCGTGGCTTCCTGCATCCTGATTGGTTCCGGTTTGGAAGGCTCCACCCTCCGTTGGACGGGAGAACCTGGGGGGCAGGAGAAGACCTTGAGGTCCCACCCCAACGGGACCCAGAGCCTCGCGGTGACGCGACCCCTCACCCTGCGGCAGTGGGGGGGGGGCGGGCGGCTCCGCTGCGAGGCCGAGGTTCCCTGCGGGGGCGACGTCAGCGCCGAGGCCGCGCTGGGACCCACAAGTGAGGGGGGGCCTACGGGCGCTATAGGTCCCTATGGGTCCCTATGCGCTCTATGGGTCTCTATGGGTCCCTATGGGTCTCTATGGGCTCTATAGGTCTCTATGGGTCCCTATGGGTCTCTATGGGCTCTATGGGTCCCTATGGGCTCTATGGGTCTCTATGGGTCTCTATGGGTCTCTATGGGTCTCTATGGGCTCTATGGGTCCCTATGGGCTCTATGGGTCTCTATGGGTCTCTATAGGTCTCTATGGGTCCCTATGGGTCTCTATGGGCTCTATGGGTCCCTATGGGTCTCTATGGGTCTCTATGGGTCCCTAAAGGTCCCTATGGGTCCCTATGGGCTCTATGGGTCTCTATGGGTCTCTATGGGTCCCTATGGGCTCTATGGGTCTCTATGGGTCTCTATGGGTCCCTATGGGTCTCTGTAGGTCTCTATGGGTCCCTATGGGTCTCTATGGGCTCTATGGGTCTCTGTGGGCTCTATGGGTCTCTATAGGTACCTATGGGCTCTATAGGTCCCTATGGGTCCCTATGGGTCTCTATGGGGCTCTATGGGCTCTATAGGTCCCTATGGGTCCCTATGGGTCTCTATGGGTCCCTACAGGTCTCTATGGGTCACTATGGGCTCTATGGGCTCTATGGGTCACTATGGGCTCTATGGGGCTCTATAGGTCCCTATGGGTCTCTGCGGGTCCCTATGGGCTCTATGGGTCCCTATGGGTCTCTATGGGTCTCTATGGGTGCCTATGGGCTCTATGGGTCCCTATGGGTCTCTGTGGGTCCCTATGGGCTCTATGGGTCCCTATGGGTCTCTGTGGGTCTCTATGGGTCTCTATGGGTCTCTATGGGTCCGTATGAGCTCTATGGGTCCCTATGGGTCTCTGCGGGTCCCTATGGAATCTATGGGTCCCTATGGGTCTCTGCGGGTCTCTCTGGGTCTCTGGGCCAGTAGAGCTCTACCGGGTTGTCCTCACGGTGGCCCCCCCCCCACCCCCACCCCAGCTCCCGTCCGCAAGGCCCCGCAGGCGACCGTCACCCGCGTCCCCCTGGGAGGCCCCCAGGGCGACCTCCTCCTCTGCGACGTCACCGGCTTCGTCCCCCGCGACATCGACGTGCGCTGGGTGAGCGAGCAGGACCTGCGAGCCCGGACGGAAACGGGCGGCGTCACCGGCGACGAGGTCTTCTCCGTCCTCAGCGTCGTCCGCTTGGAGAAGGGCGAGGACGGGAGGGGCTTCACCTGCGTCGTGCGGCACCCGGCGCTGGAGGAACCTTTGAGCGTCACCCAAGAGGACGGTGAGGAACCTTTCGGGGTTGGGGTGGAGGACGCGGCCACCGGGAAACCCAACCCGGTGACGCACGGGTTGGGTTGGCATCTCCAATGGGTTGGGTTGGCATCTCCAAGGGGTTGGGTTGGCATCTCCAACGGGTTGGGTTGGCATCTCCAAGGGGTTGGGTTGGCATCTCCAACGGGGTTGGGTTGGCATCTCCAACGGGTTGGGTCGGCATCTCCAAGGGGTTGGGTTGGCATCTCCAATGGGTTGGGTTGGCATCTCCAACGGGTTGGGTTGGCATCTCCAAGGGGTTGGGTTGGCATCTCCAACGGGTTGGGTTGGCATCTCCAATGGGTTGGGTTGGCATCTCCAACGGGTTGGGTTGGCATCTCCAAGGGGTTGGGTTGGCATCTCCAACGGGTTGGGTTGGCATCTCCAAGGGGTTGGGTCGGCATCTCCAACGGGTTGGGTTGGCATCTCCAAGGGGTTGGGTCGGCATCTCCAACGGGTTGGGTTGGCATCTCCAATGGGTTGGGTTGGCATCTCCAAGGGGTTGGGTTGGCATCTCCAACGGGTTGGGTTGGCATCTCCAAGGGGTTGGGTTGGCATCTCCAACGGGTTGGGTTGGCATCTCCAATGGGTTGGGTTGGCATCTCCAACGGGTTGGGTTGGCATCTCCAAGGGGTTGGGTTGGCATCTCCAATGGGTTGGGTTGGCATCTCCAAGGGGTTGGGTTGGCATCTCCAACGGGTTGGGTTGGCATCTCCAATGGGTTGGGTTGGCATCTCCAACGGGTTGGGTTGGCATCTCCAAGGGGTTGGGTTGGCATCTCCAACGGGTTGGGTTGGCATCTCCAAGGGGTTGGGTTGGCATCTCCAACGGGTTGGGTTGGCATCTCCAAGGGGTTGGGTCGGCATCTCCAACGGGTTGGGTTGGCATCTCCAAGGGGTTGGGTTGGCATCTCCAACGGGTTGGGTTGGCATCTCCAAGGGGTTGGGTTGGCATCTCCAACGGGTTGGGTTGGCATCTCCAATGGGTTGGGTTGGCATCTCCAACGGGTTGGGTTGGCATCTCCAAGGGGTTGGGTTGGCATCTCCAATGGGTTGGGTTGGCATCTCCAAGGGGTTGGGTTGGCATCTCCAACGGGTTGGGTTGGCATCTCCAATGGGTTGGGTTGGCATCTCCAACGGGTTGGGTTGGCATCTCCAATGGGTTGGGTTGGCATCTCCAAGGGGTTGGGTCGGCATCTCCAACGGGTTGGGTTGGCATCTCCAAGGGGTTGGGTTGGCATCTCCAATGGGTTGGGTTGGCATCTCCAAGGGGTTGGGTTGGCATCTCCAACGGGTTGGGTTGGCATCTCCAAGGGGTTGGGTCGGCATCTCCAACGGGGTTGGGTTGGCATCTCCAAGGGGTTGGGTTGGCATCTCCAACGGGTTGGGTTGGCATCTCCAAGGGGTTGGGTTGGCATCTCCAACGGGTTGGGTTGGCATCTCCAATGGGTTGGGTTGGCATCTCCAAGGGGTTGGGTCGCCACCTCCAACCGCCTTGGGTTCCCCTTCCAACACCATCAACCGACTGACGTCTTCTTGGGGGGCCACCAAACCCCTCCTAGATGTCGGGTTGGGGTCCTTCTCGTGGGTCGGCGTCTCCAAGGGGTTGGGTTTCTCCCCCCTCCCCCACCATCGTCCCCGTCCCCCAAAGGTCCTTCCGTCCCCTTTTCCAGGTTCTCCCACCCCGGTGACGCCGGAAAAGCCGTCGTCCCATCCCGGTGAGCTCCAAGCGCCGCGGGTTGTCCCATCCCCCACCCCAACGCAGGGGGCGTTTGGAGGAGAACGAGGGGGACGTTGGCAGCGTCGACGCCCCTCCCCCACCTCGGAGAGCCCCGAAAACGGGGGGGGAATTAAAATTTGGGGGGGAAATGGAAAATATTGGGGGGAAATTTAAAATATTGGGTTAAAATTTTAAAATATTGGGGGAAAATCTAAATTTTGGGGGGAAATTTAAATTTGGGGGGAAAAATTTAAAATATTGGGGGAAAATCTAAAATATTGGGGGAAATTTAAAATATTGGGGGAAAATTTTAAAATATTGGGTGAAAAATAGAAAATATTGGGGGAAAATTTAAAATATTGGGTGAAAAATAGAAAATATTGGGGGAAATTTAAAATATTGGGGAAAATTGAAAATATTGGGGGAAAATTTTAAAATATTGGGTGAAAAATAGAAAATATTGGGGGAAATTTAAAATATTGGGGAAAATTGAAAATATTGGGGGAAAATTTTTAAATATTGGGGGAAAATCTAAATTTTGGGGGAAAATTTAAATTTTTTGGGGAAAAAATTAAAATATTGGGGGAAAAATTAAAATATTGGGTTAAAATTTTAAAATATTGGGGGAAATTTAAAATATTGGGTGAAAAATAGAAAATATGGGTGAAAATTTATAATATTGGGGAAAATCTAAATTTTGGGGAAAATTTAAAATATTGGTGGAAAATTTAAAATATTGGGGGAAAAATTAAAATATTGGGTTAAAATTTTAAAATATTGGGGGAAAATCTAAATTTTGGGGGGAAATTTTTAAATATTGGGGGAAAATTTAAAATATTGGGGAAAATCTAAATTTTGGGGGAAAATTTAAATTTTGGGGGAAATTTAATTTTGGGGGGAAAAAATTAAAATATTGGGGGAAAATTTAAAATATTGGGTTAAAATTTTAAAATATTGGGGCAAAATCTAAATTTTGGGGTGAAAATTTAAATTTGGGGGGAAAAATACGAAATTTTGGGCCCCCCACGGCTGTCGCGTCGGCGCCGTCGCCGCCACCGCCGCCCTCGTGTGTGTCCCCCCCCCAGGTTGTCCCCGTTGGCCCCGCCCTTCCCTTCGCCCGCCGTCGTTCCACGCGTTGTTGCGCGGCGGCGTCGCCAACGTCAGCTGTTCCGTCGCCGCGGCGCCCGAGGCCGTCACGGTGTATTGGGAGGTGGGAGGTCACGGGGTGACGCCCGAAGAGGTGACGACCGAGCCGGAGGGGACGACGGGGGGGACGACGAGTCGGTTGACGGTGACGTTGGACGCCTGGAAGGCGACGGCCAACGTCTCCTGTTGGCTCGGAGGGGACGGAGGAGGCGGAGACGCTCGCATCGACAGGGACCTGGGTGAGCAGGGGGGCCTATGGGTCCCTATGGGCCCTATGGGTGCCGATGGGTCCCTATGGGTCTCTATGGGTCACTATGGGTCTCTATGGGTCTCTATGGGTCACTATGGGTCACTATGGGTCCCTATGGGTCTCTATGGGTCTCTATGCGTCCCTATGGGCTCTATGGGTCCCTATGGGCTCTATGGGCTCTATGCGTCCCTATGGGTCCCTATAGATCTCTATGGGTCTCTATGGGCTCTATGGGCTCTATGGGTCACTATGGGTCTCTATGGGTCCCTATGGGTCTCTATGGGTCTCTATGGGTCACTATGGGTCACTATGGGTCCCTATGGGTCTCTATGGGTCCCTATGGGCTCTATGGGTCTCTATGGGTCCCTATGGGTCTCTATGGGTCCCTATGGGTCCATATGGACTCTATGGGTCTCTATGGGTCCCTATCGGTCCCTATGGGTCCCTATGGGTCTCTATGGGTCTCTATGGGTCTCTATGGGTCCCTATGGGCTCTATGGGTCCCTATGGGTCACTATGGGTCACTATGGGTCTCTATGGGTCCCTATGGTCTCTATGGGGCTCTATGGGTCCCTGTGGGTCTCTACGGGTCTCTATGGGTCTCTATGGGTCCCTATGGGCTCTATGGGTCTCTATGGGTCCCTATGGGTCTCTATGGGCTCTATGGGTCCCTATGGTCTCTATGGGTCCCTATGGTCTCTACGGGTCTCTATGGGTTTTGAGGTGTTGAGGTGCCTCAAAGCCCACCCTTGGGTGGCCGACGGCCACTGGAAGGCGCCCTCCATCGCCGTTGAGTCTTCTCCTCATCTGTGTCCCCGTCCCCCGTCCCCCCCCCCCCTTCCCCCTGCCCCCTCCCCCCCCCCCCACCCCTCCAGGTCCTTGGAAGCCACCGCGCGTCCACCTCTTCCCGTCGTCCCCCGCCGACGCCTGCGCCGGCCGCAACTTCACCCTCTTCTGCTCCGTGAAGGACTTCTACCCAGCCGAGGTGGCCGGGTGGTGGCAGCGCGGCGGCGGCGGCGGCGGCGGCGGCGGCGTCGGCGGCGTCGTCGACGAGGAAGAGGCTCACGAGGCGCCCGGGTGCGACCACGCCGCCCGACGTTGCTCCGTGGTCTTCGCCGCGGAGGTGACGGGCGGCGAGTGGACGTCGGGCACCTCCTACGGCTGCTTGGTCGCCCACGTCTCCTCCGTCGACCCCGTGGAGACGACCGTCAACGTCAACGACGGTAGAAGTTTGGGGGGGGTCGTCGACGCGCGGCGGGGTCGTTAACGAAGGGTGGGGTGGGGGGAGGGGTGTTCATGACGCCCCTCCCCCGTCTCGTCTCTCCCGGCAGATCCTTGGGGATGCGCCCGCCCGCTCTTGGTGCCGTGCGGTTTGTTGGGCGACGGAGACGACCTGGAGGTGGAGGAGGACGGGAGCACCTGGACCACCATCTCCACCTTCGTGGTGCTCTTCCTCCTCCTCATCTTCTACAGCGGCTTCGTCACCTTCATCAAGGTAATTGGGAGGGGGGGGGGGGAGGGGGGGGGGGTCGTCTGGTTGAGTTGCCCATCCTTGGGTTTGGTTGCCCAACCAGGGCTTGGTTTGTTGACCGTGGGTTGAGTTCCTTGGCCAACGGTTGAGTTTCTTGGCCAACGGTTGAGTTTCTTGGCCAACGGTTGAGTTTCTTGGCCAAGGGTTGAGTTCTTTGACCAACGGTTGAGTTTCTTGACCAAGGGTTGAGTTTCTTGGCCAACGGTTGAGTTCCTTGACCGTGGGTTGAGTTCCTTGGCCAACGGTTGAGTTCCTTGGCCAACGGTTGAGTTCTTTGACCGAGGGTTGAGTTCCTTGACCGTGGGTTGAGTTCCTTGACCGTGGGTTGAGTTCCTTGGTCAACGGTCGAGTTTCTTGACCAAGGGTTGAGTTCCTTGGCCATGGGTTGGGTTGCCCAACCACGACTTTGGTTGCCACCCCAACACCTCGTCTTCCCCCACAGGTGAAATAAAGACACCCCACCCCCCCCTTCGTCTCCACCATCGTCTTCGCCGACCTCGGAACGAGCGAGAAAAGCCTCAGAGAACGCCAAAAGAATGGGGTGGAAACTCCGTATTTGGGTTAAAAATGGGGTGAAAATCGGCAAAAATGGGCTGAAAACATCGAAATCGGAGCAAAACTGGAAAAATAGGGTGAAAACCACCTGAAATCGGGTGAAAAAGGGCCAAACCGAGGTGGAAACCAGCAAGAATTGGGAGGGGAAGCATCAAAAACGTGAAAATTGGGGCAAAACCCCACCGAAAAGGGTTAAAAATGGGATAAAACTGGGATAAAAATGTCCAAATTGGGGCAAAACCCCACCAAAAAGGGTTAAAAATGGGATAAAACTGGGATAAAAATGTCCAAATTGGGGCAAAACCCCACCGAAAAGGGTTAAAAATGGGATAAAACTGGGATAAAAATGTCCAAATTGGGGCAAAACCCCACCGAAAAAGGTTAAAAATGGGATAAAAATGGGATAAAAATGTCCAAATTGGGGCAAAAAGCTCCAAAAATGGATTTAAAACGTGAAAAACCGGCACCAAAAAATCGAAATTTGGGAAAAAAAAAGGTGGTAAATGGGTAAAATCTGTAAAAATGGGGCAAAAAACCCGCCCGAATCGGGGTGAAAACACCCAAAAAATGGGTGAAAAATAGAAATATTGGGTGAAAAACAACCGGAAAAGTCAAGGAACAGCAAAATCGGGGGGGAAAGACCCCAAAAATGGGGAGAAAAACGTAAAAATGGGGTGAAAAATGTAAAAATAGGGGGAAAAATTGAAAAAAATGGGGTAAAATTTTGGAATCGAAGTAAAAAATGGGGTGAAAAATGTAAAAATGGGGTTAAAATTGCAAAAAAAATGGGGTGAAAATTGCAAAAAATGGGGTGAAAATTGGAAATTGAGGTAAAAAAATGCAAAAATGGGGTAAAAAAATCATAAAAAAGGGGTGAAAAATATAAAAATAGGGTGAAAAATTGAAAAAAATGGGGTGAAATTTTGGAATTGAAGTGAAAAAATGTAAAAAATGGGGTGAAAAAAGGTAAAAATGGGGTGAAAAATGGAAAAAATGGGGTAAAATTTTGAAATCGAAGTAAAAAATGGGGTGAAAAAAGGTAAAAATGGGGTTAAAATTGCAAAAAAAATGGGGTGAAAATTTGAAATTGAGGTAAAAAAATGCAAAAATGGGGTAAAAAATCATAAAAATGGGGTGAAAAACATAAAAATAGGGTGAAAAATTGAAAAAATGGGGTAAAATTTTGAAATTGAAGTGAAAAAATGTAAAAAATGGGGTGAAAAAAGGTAAAAATGGGGTGAAAAATGGAAAAAATGGGGTAAAATTTTGAAATCGAAGTAAAAAATGGGGTGAAAAAAGGTAAAAATGGGGTTAAAATGTAAAAAATGGGGTGAAAATTGCAAAAAACGGGGTGAAAATTGGAAATTGAGGTAAAAAAATGCAAAAATGGGGTAAAAAATCATAAAAATGGGGTGAAAAACATAAAAATAGGGTGAAAAATTGAAAAAAATGGGGTAAAATTTTGAAATTGAAGTGAAAAAATGTAAAAAATGGGGTGAAAAAAGGTAAAAATGGGGTTAAAATGTAAAAAATGGGGTGAAAAATGTAAAAAATGGGGTGAAAATTGCAAAAAACGGGGTGAAAATTGGAAATTGAGGTAAAAAAATGCAAAAATGGGGTAAAAAATCATAAAAAAGGGGTGAAAAATATAAAAATAGGGTGAAAAATTGAAAAAAATGGGGTGAAATTTTGGAATTGAAGTGAAAAAATGTAAAAAATGGGGTGAAAAAAGGTAAAAATGGGGTTAAAATGTAAAAAATGGGGTGAAAATTGCAAAAAACGGGGTGAAAATTGGAAATTGAGGTAAAAAATGTAAAAATGGGGCGAAAAATCATTAAAATTGGGTGAAAAACATAAAAATAGGGTGAAAAATGCAAAAAAATGGGGTAAAAAATGTAAAAATGGGGCAAAAAAAATCTTAAAAATGGGGTAAAAACCATAAAAATGGGGGGAAAAAATGAAAAAAATGGGGTGAAAATTGGAAATTGAGGTGAAAAAATGTAAAAATGGGGTGAAAAAAGGTTAAAATGGGGTGAAAATTGCAAAAAATTGGGGAGAAATTTTGAAATTGAAGTGAAAAAATGTAAAAATGGGGTGAAAAAATAAATAAAATGTGGGGTGAAAACCCTTGAAATGAGTAAAAACGCGAGAGTTTTCATTAATGTCTCCTTTTTTTTAATTAACTCTCCTTTTTTAATTAATTTCTCTTAATTAATTAATTCTCCTTTTTTAATTAATTAATTTCTCCTTTTTTTAATTAATTCTCTTTTTTAAATTTTCTCCTTTCTACTTAATTTCTCCTTTTTTATTATTTTTTAATTAATTCTCCTTTTTAATTAATTTCTCTTTTTTAATTAATTAATTTCTCCTTTATTTAATTAATTTCTCCTTTTTTAAATTAATTTCTCCTTTTTTAAATTAATTTCTCCTTTTTTAATTAATTTCTCTTTTTTTAATTAATTTCTTTTTTAATTCATTTCTCCTTTTTTTATTATTTTTTAATAAATTCTCCTTTTTTTAATTAATTCTTTTTTTAATTAAATTCTCCTTTTTTAATTAAATTCTTTTTTCATTAATTTCTCCTTGTTTAAATTAATTTCTCCTTTTCTAAAATTAATTTCTCATTTTTTTAATTAATTCTCCTTTTTTAATTAATTTCTCTTTTTTAATTAATTAATTTCTCATTTTTTTAATTAAAATCTCCTTTTTAAAATTAATTTCTCCTTTATTTAATTAATTTCTCTTTTTTAATTGATTAATTTCTCTTTTTTTTAATTAATTTCTCATTTTTTTAATTAAATCTCCTTTTTTTAATTAATTTCTCCTTTTTTCATTAATTTCTCTTTTTTTAATTAAAATCTCCTTTTTTAAATTTATTCCTCATTTTTTTAATTAATTCTCCTTTTTTAATTCCTTTCTCTTTTTTAATTAATTAATTTCTCCTTTTTTTAATTAATTCTCCTTTTTTTAAATTAATTTCTCATTTCTTTAATTAATTCTCCTTTTTTAATTAATTTCTCTTTTTTAAAATTAATTCTCCTTTTTTTACTTAATTCTCCTTTTTTAATTAATTTCTTTTTTTAATTAATTTCTCCTTTTTTTAATTAATTCTCCTTTTTTTAAATTAATTTCTTTTTTTCCAATTAATTTCTCTTTTTTTTAATTAATTCTCCTTTTTTAATTCATTTCTTTTTTAATTAATTAATTCTCCTTTTTTTAATTAATTCTCCTTTTTTAATTAATTAATTTCTCCTTTTTTAATTCATTTCTCTTTTTTAATTAATTAATTCTCCTTTTTTTAATTAATTCTCCTTTTTTAATTAATTAATTTCTCCTTTTTTAATTAATTTCTCTTTTTAAATTAATTAATTTCTCATTTTTTAATTAATTTGTTTTTTTTAATTAATTCTCCTTTTTTAATTCATTTTACCAACCCCCCCATTGTTCCTCCTTTCCGCTCGGGTTGTTTTCCCCTCCCGGGGGGGGGTTGGGGGAGTCACCCGGACGCAGGTGTCTCCTCCTCCAGGTGTTGGGGCGGCGTCGGGGCCCTCGGGCGCCCGAAATGACTCGGATCGCCCCGAAACCGCGCGAAACGCCCCGAAAACGACGCGAAACGCCCCCAAAATGGGGAAATGAAAGAAAAAACAACACCCAGCGGTTTTGGGGGGGAAAAGGGGGGGGGGTTTGGGGGGGGGGGGAGGGGGGAAATTGGGGTTAATTAAAAAAAATGGGGGTTAATTAAAAAAAATTGGGTTTAATTGGAGGAAAATTGGGATTAATTAAAAAAATTTGGGTTTAATTAAAGAAAAATTGGGTTTAATTAAAGAAAAATTGGGATTAATTAAACAAAATTGGGTTTAATTAAAAAAAGTCGGTTTAATTAAAGAAAAATTAGGATTAATTAAAGAAAAATCGGGTTTAATTGGAGGAAAATTGGGTTTAATTAAAGAAAAATTGGGTTTAATTGGAGGAAAATTGGGTTTAATTAAAGAAAAATTGGGATTAATTAAAAAAATTGGGTTTAATTAGAGAAAAACTGGGTTTAATTAAAGAAAAATTGGGGTTAATTGGAGAAAAATTGGGTTTAATTAAAGAAAATTGGGATTAATTGGAGGAAATTGGGTTTAATTAAAGAAAAATTGGGATTAATTAATGAAAAATTGGGTTTAATTGGAGGAAAATTGGGTTTAATTGAAGATAAATTGGGATTAATTAATGAAAAATTTGGGTTTAATTAAAGAAAAATTGGGTTTAATTAAAAAAATTGGGTTTAATTAATGAAAAATTTGGTTTAATTGGAGAAAAATTGGGTTTAATTAAAAAAAATTGGGTTTAATTAAAAAAATTGGGTTTAATTAAAGAAAAATTGGGTTTAATTGGATGAAAATTGGGTTTAATTAAAGAAAAATTGGGGTTAATTAAAAAAATTGGGTTTAATTAGAGAAAAACTGGGTTTAATTAAAGAAAAATTGGGGTTAATTGGAGAAAAATTGGGTTTAATTAAAGAAAATTGGGATTAATTAATGAAAAATTGGGTTTAATTCAAGAAAAATTGGGTTTAATTGGAGAAAAATTGGGTTTAATTAAAGGGAAATTGGGTTTAATTAATGAAAAATTGGGATTAATTAAAGAAAAATTGGGATTAATTGGAGGAAAATTGGGTTTAATTAAAAAAAATTTGAGTTTAATTAAATAAAAATCGGTTTTAATTAACGAAGAGGAATTTTATTTCGGGATTTTCCCCCCTCGGAGCCCCCCCCCCCCCCCCAGCCGTGGGGGAGGGGCGAGGTCAAGCCGAGGTCGAGGTCTTCTCCCGCGGTCGCTGGCAAACGAGGCGGCGCCGTTAACGAAGGCGTTCGTTAATGACTCAGCCCGGGGACGTCCCACCACCCCAAAAACCCCCATTTTCCCCCCAAGTCTTGACCCAGTTGAGAAGACCCTCCCAGTTGGGTCTCCCAGTTGACCACGCCCATCCCAGTTGACCTTCCCAATGGTGAAGACCCTCCCAGTTGACCTTCCCAGTCACCCAGACCCTCCCAGTTGACCAACCCAGTTGAGAAGACCCTTCCAGTTGGGTCTCCCAGTTGACCACGCCCATCCCAGTTGACCTTCCCAATGGTGAAGACCCTTCCAGTTGACCTTCCCAGTCACCCAGACCCTCCCAGTTGACTTCCCCGATGGAGAAGACCCTCCCAGTTGACCAACCCAGTTGAGAAGACCCTTCCAGTTGGGTCTCCCAGTTGACCACGCCCATCCCAGTTGACCTTCTCAATGGAGAAGACCCTCCCAGTTGGGTCTCCCAGTTGACCACGCCCCTCCCAGTTGACCTTCCCAATGGTGAAGACCCTCCCAGTTGGGTCTCCCAGTTGACCACGCCCCTCCCAGTTGACCTCCCCGATGGAGAAGACCCTCCCAGTTGACCAACCCAGTTGAGAAGACCCTTCCAGTTGGGTCTCCCAGTTGACCACACCCATCCCAGTTGACCTCCCCAATGGAGAAGACCCTCCCAGTTGGGTCTCCCAGTTGACCACACCCATCCCAGTTGACCAACCCAGTTGAGAAGACCCTCCCAGTTGGATCTCCCAGTTGACCACACTCATCCCAGTTGACCTCCCCGATGGAGAAGACCCTTCCAGTTGGGTCTCCCAGTTGAGAAGACCCTCCCAGTTGGGTCTCCCAGTTGACCACGCCCCTCCCAGTTGACCTTCCCGATGGAGAAGACCCTTCCAGTTGACCAACCCAGTTGAGAAGACCCTTCCAGTTGGGTCTCCCAGTTGACCACGCCCATCCCAGTTGACCTTCCCAATGGAGAAGACCCTCCCAGTTGACCTTCCCAATGGTGAAGACCCTTCCAGTTGACCTTCCCAGTCACCCAGACCCTCCCAGTTGACTTCCCCGATGGAGAAGACCCTCCCAGTTGACCAACCCAGTTGAGAAGACCCTCCCAGTTGGGTCTCCCAGTTGACCACGCCCATCCCAGTTGACCTCCCCGATGGAGAAGACCCTTCCAGTTGGGTCTCCCAGTTGACCACGCCCATCCCAGTTGACCTCCCTGATGGAGAAGACCCTCCCAGTTGGGTCTCCCAGTTGACCACGCCCCTCCCAGTTGACCTCCCCGATGGAGAAGACCCTCCCAGTTGACCAACCCAGTTGAGAAGACCCTTCCAGTTGGGTCTCCCAGTTGACCACGCCCATCCCAGTTGACCTTCCCAATGGCGAAGACCCTTCCAGTTGACCTTTCCAGTCACCCAGACCCTCCCAGTTGACCAACCCAGTTGAGAAGACCCTTCCAGTTGGGTCTCCCAGTTGACCACGCCCATCCCAGTTGACCTTCCCAATGGTGAAGACCCTTCCAGTTGACCTTCCCAGTCACCCAGACCCTCCCAGTTGACTTCCCCGATGGAGAAGACCCTCCCAGTTGACCAACCCAGTTGAGAAGACCCTCCCAGTTGGGTCTCCCAGTTGACCACGCCCATCCCAGTTGACCTTCTCAATGGAGAAGACCCTCCCAGTTGGGTCTCCCAGTTGAGAAGACCCTCCCAGTTGACCAACCCAGTTGAGAAGACCCTTCCAGTTGGGTCTCCCAGTTGACCACGCCCCTCCCAGTTGACCTTCCCAATGGTGAAGACCCTCCCAGTTGGGTCTCCCAGTTGACCACGCCCCTCCCAGTTGACCTCCCCGATGGAGAAGACCCTCCCAGTTGACCAACCCAGTTGAGAAGACCCTTCCAGTTGGGTCTCCCAGTTGACCACGCCCCTCCCAGTTGACCTTCCCAATGGTGAAGACCCTTCCAGTTGGGTCTCCCAGTTGACCACGCCCCTCCCAGTTGACCTCCCCGATGGAGAAGACCCCTCCCAGTTGCCCCCCACGTCACCAAGACCTGGTTGGTTTCCATGTTGGATTTTCCTTTATTGAAGCCGACGGCGGCGCCGCCACCTCCGAACCCCCTGGAGATGCCACCACCACCCCTATGACCTCGAACCCCCTGGAGATGCCACCACCACCACCCCCCATGACCTCGAACCCCCTGGAGATGCCACCACCACCACCCCCCATGACCTCGAACCCCCTGGAGATGCCACCACCCCCGTCCAACCTCTTCTTCCAAGCCCAACGAAGGGACCTGGAGAAGAGGAACCTCAAGAACAGGTGACATCGGCGTCGGCGAGGACCACCGAGACGTTGACTTGGGTGGGTTTGGCCGTGGTCTTGTCCAAACTCTTCTGGATGAGGTGGAAGGGGACGCCGTCATGGCCGACCACGCAGGAGAAGGTGTCACCTCGACGCCACGAAGCCACCGGGACGGTCAAGCTGCTGTAGACCACGAAGAAGTCACCTTGGGCTCGAGGACCGAAGACTTGGTAGGAGTCGGGAGGAACCGCTTGGTCTTCTTGGGTCCAGGTGACCAAGATGGCCGCCGGGCGGAAACCGGTGGCCATGCAGGTCAAGGTGGCCACCTCTTCGCGGGACAACTCTTCGGGCGGCGGTGGGAAGACGTAGACGTTGGGTGGCACCACCTGGGTCTCTGCGGGGGGGGGGGGAGGGGAGGGGTTGGCAGAGAAGACCCTTCCAGTTGGGTCTCCATCCCAGTTGACCTCCCCGATGGAGAAGACCCTCCCAGTTGACCAACCCAGTTGAGAAGACCCTCCCAGTTGGGTCTCCCAGTTGAGAAGACCCTTCCAGTTGGGTCTCCCAGTTGACCACGCCCCTCCCAGTTGACCTCCTCGATGGAGAAGACCCTCCCAGTTGACCAACCCAGTTGAGAAGACCCTCCCAGTTGGGTCTCCCAGTTGAGAAGACCCTTCCAGTTGGGTCTCCCAGTTGACCACGCCCATCCCAGTTGACCTCCCCGATGGAGAAGACCCTCCCAGTTGACCAACCCAGTTGAGAAGACCCTCCCAGTTGGGTCTCCCAGTTGAGAAGACCCTCCCAGTTGACCAACCCCAAGAGGAGAAGCCCTTGAGGAGCCACCAAGGTGGCCCAGAAGTTCTCGAGGAGCCACCAAGGTGGCCCAGAAGTTCTCGAGGAGCCCCCAAGGTGGTCGAGAAGCTCTTGAGGAGCCACCAAGGTGGTCAAGAAGTTCTCGAGGAGCCACCAAGGTGGTCGAGAAGCTCTTGAGGAGCCACCAAGGTGGTCAAGAAGTTCTTGAGGAGCCACCAAGGTGGCCCAGAAGTTCTCAAGGAGCCACCAAGGTGGTCGAGAAGCTCTTGAGGAGCCACCAAGGTGGCCCAGAAGCTCTTGAGGAGCCACCAAGGTGGTCAAGAAGCTCTTGAGGAGCCACCAAGGTGGCCCAGAAGTTCTCGAGGAGCCACCAAGGTGGTCAAGAAGCTCTTGAGGAGCCCCCAAGGTGGTCGAGAAGTTCTCGAGGAACCACCAAGGTGGTCAAGAAGCTCTTGAGGAGCCACCAAGGTGGTCGAGAAGCTCTTGAGGAGCCACCAAGGTGGTCAAGAAGTTCTCGAGGAGCCACCAAGGTGGTCGAGAAGCTCTCGAGGAGCCACCAAGGTGGCCCAGAAGTTCTCAAGGAGCCACCAAGGTGGCCCAGAAGTTCTCGAGGAGCCACCAAGGTGGTCGAGAAGCTCTTGAGGAGCCACCAAGGTGGCCCAGAAGTTCTCGAGGAGCCCCCAAGGTGGTCGAGAAGCTCTTGAGGAGCCACCAAGGTGGTCAAGAAGTTCTCGAGGAGCCACCAAGGTGGTCGAGAAGCTCTCGAGGAGCCACCAAGGTGGCCCAGAAGTTCTCAAGGAGCCACCAAGGTGGCCCAGAAGTTCTCGAGGAGCCACCAAGGTGGTCGAGAAGCTCTTGAGGAGCCACCAAGGTGGCCCAGGAGCCCCCGAGGTGGTGGAGAAGCTCTTACCCAGGTCCTTCTGGACGCTCTTGGTGACGTCCACCTCGAGCTGGGGCACGCGGACGCGGCAGGAGAAGACGTCGCCGCGGTCCCACTCCTCGGCGCAAACCTTCAAGGAGCTGGAGACGCCGTAGAGGCCGTTGGGCAACTCTTGGACCTCTCGGCTGGTGGCATCTCCCGAGCTTCCCGGGTGACTCCAGGTGATGGTGACCTCCTCGGGGTCGTCCACGTCGGTGACCTCGCAGCGGACGGTGGCGTTTCGGGTGACCAAGAGCTCCTCCAACGTCGGGGGGTGGACGGTCACCTCCGGCCGGGGGGGGACAACTGGGTGGGAGGAGGTCAAGGAGATGCCATAAAAGGGCGGCGGCGGGGGGGGGGGGGAGGCCACCACCTCAACGACCTCAACCGAGGTCTCCGTGACCTCAATCTTGGTCTCCATGACCTCCCCCATGGTCTCCACCACCATCCATGACCTCAACCATGGTTTCCATGGTTTCCACCACCCAACCAAGGTCTCCACCACCTCCCCCATGGTCTCCACCTCCATCCAAGGTTCTCCTCCAAGGTCTCCATGACCTCAATCTTGGTCTCCATGACCTCCCCCATGGTCTCCACCTCCATCCAAGGTCTCCACCAAGGTCTCCGTGACCTCAACCTTGGTCTCCGTGACCTCAACCGTGGTGTCCACCACCCCAACCATCATCTCCATGACCTCCCCCATGGTTTCCACCACCATCCATGACCTCAGCCACGGTTTCCATGGTTTCCACCACCCAACCGAGGTCTCCATGACCTCAATCATGGTCTCCTTGACCTCCCCCATGGTTTCCACCACCATCCAAGGTCTCCACCAAGGTCTCCATGACCTCAATCTTGGTCTCCATGACCTCCCCCATGGTCTCCACCACCATCCATGACCTCAGCCATGGTTTCCATGGTTTCCACCACCCAACCATGATCTCCATGACCTCAGTCTTGGTCTCCATGACCTCAGCCATGGTTTCCACCACCATCCATGATCTCCATGAACTCCCCCATGGTCTCCATCTCCACCCAAGGTTCTCCACCAAGGTCTCCATGACCTCAATCTTGGTTTCCACCACCCAACCATCATCTCCATGACCTCAACCTTGGTCTCCACCTCCATCCAAGGTCTCCTCCAAGGTCTCCATGACCTCAACCATGGTCTCCACCTCCATCCAAGGTCTCCACCAAGGTCTCCATGACCTCAACCATGGTCTCCACCTCCATCCAAGGTCTCCACCAAGGTCTCCATGACCTCAACCATGGTCTCCACCACCCAACCATCATCTCCATGACCTCAACCTTGGTCTCCACCTCCATCCAAGGTCTCCTCCAAGGTCTCCATGACCTCAATCTTGGTTTCCACCACCCAACCTTGGTCTCCATGACCTCAGTCTTGGTCTCCATGACCTCAACCTTGGTTTCCACCACCCAACCGAGGTCTCCATGACCTCAACCATGATCTCCATGACCTCCCCCATGGTCTCCACCACCATCCATGACCTCAACCATGGTTTCCATGGTCCCCACCACCCAACCAAGGTCTCCGCCGCCTCCGCCGTGGTCTCCTCGCTCACCTTGGCAGACGCTGCTGACGTTGAGGACCTTGACCCGTCCTTCCCAGCTCGGGTGGCCCAGGCGACAGGAGAACTGGGCGCCTCGGTCCCAGCTCTGCCGGCTGACGTTGACGCTGCTGCTCCAGGTTGTCTTCTCCTCCGCCCCGGCCCCCCGGCAGCTGGACACCTCCTGGGGCAGCTCCACCACCTTCTGGTTCACCAACCACTCCGCCCGGGACTCGTCGGCGCCAGGACCTTCCACCAGGCACACCAGGAGCACCCGCTCCGACGGGTGGTCCTGACGGGGGTCCACCAGGAGGTGGGCCTGGAGGTCGTCGGGGTCACAGTCAGGAGCTGGGGGGGGGGGGGGGGGAGAAGGGGGTGAGGACCTCCTGGAAGGCTTGGAGGCCACCAGGACCTCCTGGAAGCCCCTCAAGACCTCAAGAAGGTCGAGACCCAAGGCTTGGAGGCCACCAGGACCTCCTGGAAGCCCCTCAAGACCTCAAGAAGGTCAAGACCCAAGGCTTGGAGGCCACCAAGACCTCAATGAAGCCCAAGAACCAAGGCTTGAAGGCCACCAGGACCTCCTGGAAGCCCCTCAAGACCTCCTGGAAGCCCCTCAAGAGCTCCTGGAAGCCCCTCAGGACCTCAAGAAGGTCGAGAACCAAGACTTGGAGACCACCAGGACCTCAAGAAGGTCAAGAACCAAGACTTGGAGGCCACCAGGACCTTCTGGAAGCCCCTCAAGACCTCAAGAAGGTCAAGAACCAAGACTTGGAGGCCACCAGGACGTCCTGGAAGCCCCCCAAGACCTTCTGGAAGCCCCTCAAGACCTCAAGAAGGTCAAGAACCAAGGCTTGGAGCCCCCCAAGACCTCAATGAAGCCCAAGACCCAAGGCTTGGAGCCCACCAGGACCTCCTGGAAGCCCCCCAAGACCTTCTTGAAGCCCCTCAAGAGCTCCTGGAAGCCCTTCAAGACCTCAAGAAGGTCAAGAACCAAGGCTTGGAGGCCACCAAGAGCTCCTGGAAGCCCCTCAGGACCTCAAGAAGGTCGAGAACCAAGACTTGGAGACCACCAGGACCTCCTGGAAGCCCCCCAAGACCTTCTTGAAGCCCCTCAAGAGCTCCTGGAAGCCCTTCAAGACCTCAAGAAGGTCAAGACCCAAGGCTTGGAGGCCACCAGGACCTCCTGGAAGCCCCTCAAGACCTCAAGAAGGTCAAGCACCAAGGCTTGGAGCCCACCAGGACCTCCTGGAAGCCCCCCAAGACCTTCTTGAAGCCCCTCAAGAGCTCCTGGAAGCCCTTCAAGACCTCAAGAAGGTCAAGACCCAAGGCTTGGAGGCCACCAGGACCTTCTGGAAGCCCCCCAAGACCTCAAGAAGGTCAAGCACCAAGGCTTGGAGCCCACCAGGACCTCCTGGAAGCCCCTCAAGACCTTCTTGAAGCCCCCCAAGACCTTCTGGAAGCCCCCCAAGACCTTCTGGAAGCCCCTCAAGACCTCAAGAAGGTCAAGAACCAAGGCTTGGAGCCCACCAGGACCTCAAGAAGGTCAAGACCCAAGGCTTGGAGCCCACCAGGACCTCCTGGAAGCCCCTCAGGACCTCCAGAAGGTGCAGACCCCCAGACTCGGACCCCCCCCGAGACGTCCCCTCCCCAGGTCCCACCTGGGATGTCCAAGGTGACGGTGGCGCCGCCGTGGCGCACGTGGCACTGGAAGGACTCGTTGCGGGCGACGCCGGCCGGGACGGCGAAGACGCTGCTGGTGCTGTAGACGTTGCCGTCGGCGACGGTGGGGAAGGTGTCACCTCGACCGCCGCCGCCGGTGGTACCCGAGCTCCAACTCACGGTGACCGGGACGGGGAAGAAGTCCGACACCAAACACCCCACGGTGACGGCGGCGGCTCCGGCGCAGCCGGGGCACGAGAGCAGCGGGAACACGACGGGCGCCTGCGCCTTGGCTGGGGGGGGCACGGGGTCAGGGGGACCCATAGGGACCATAGGGACCCATAGGGACCCATAGAGACCCATAGGGACCCATAGAGACCCATAGAGCCCATAGGGACCCATAGGGACCATAGGGACCCATAGGGACCCATAGAGACCCATAGAGTCCATAGGGACCCATAGGGACCCATAGAGACCATAGGGACCCATAGAGACCCATAGAGCCCATAGGGACCCATAGGGACCATAGGGACCCATAGAGACCCATAGAGGCCATAGGGACCCATAGAGCCCATAGAGACCCATAGGGACCTATAGAGACCCATAGGGACCCATAGAGACCCATAGGGACCCATAGAGATCATAGGGACCATAGGGACCATAGAGACCCATAGGGACACATAGAATCCATAGGGACCATAGGGACCCATAGAGACCCATAGGGACCCATAGAGACCCATAGAGTCCATAGGGACCCATAGGGACCATAGGGACCCATAGAGACCCATAGGGACCCATAGAATCCATAGGGACCCATAGGGACCCATAAAGACCCATAGGGACCCATAGAGCCCATAGGGACCATAGGGACCCATAGAATCCATAGGGACCCATAGGGACCCATAGAGACCATAGGGACCCATAGGGACCATAGAGACCCATAGAGGCCATAGGGACCCATAGAGCCCATAGAGACCCATAGGGACCTATAGAGACCATAGGGACCCATAGGGACCCATAGAGACCCATAGGGACCCATAGAGCCCATAGGGACCCATAGAGACCCATAGGGACCATAGGGACCCATAGAGACCCATAGGGACCCATAGAGACCCATAGAGTCCATAGGGACCATAGGGACCATAGAGACCCATAGAGGCCATAGAGACCCATAGAGTCCATAGGGACCCATAGGGACCCATAAAGACCCATAGGGACCATAGGGACCATAGGGACCCATAGAGACCCATAGAGACCCATAGAGCCCATAGGGACCCATAGGGACCATAGGGACCCATAGAGACCCATAGAGCCCATAGGGACCCATAGGGACCCATAAAGACCCATAGGGACCCATAGGGACCATAGAGACCCATAGAGCCCATAGGGACCTATAGAGACCATAGGGACCCATAGGGACCCATAGAGACCCATAGGGACCCATAGAGCCCATAGGGACCATAGGGACCCATAGAGACCCATAGGGACCCATAGAATCCATAGGGACCCATAGGGACCCATAGAGACCATAGGGACCCATAGGGACCATAGGGACCCATAGAGACCCATAGAGACCCATAGGGACCCTTAGGGACCTATAGGGACCCGTAGGGACCCATAAAGACCCATAGGGACCCATAAGGACCATAGAGACCCATAGGGACCCATAGGGACCCATAGAGACCCATAGGGACCCATAGAGACCATAGGGACCCGTAGGGACCATAGGGACCCATAGGGACCCATAGAGCTCATAGGGACCCATAGAGGACCATAGGGACCCATAGAGACCCATAGGGACCCAGAGGGACCCATAGAATCCATAGGGGCCCACGGTCGCTATGGGGCAGGGCCTGAAGGGGGAAGGGAAGGGGCGGGGCTTGGGGTGGAAGCTCCGCCCCCTCCCTGGGAGCCCCGCGGGGCAGAGAAGGCGGAGGAGCCGGGGGGGCAGGTACGGGGGGGGGAGGGGATCTATGGGGCAGGGGGGGGATCTGTGGGGCTGGGGGGGGATCTGTGGGGCAGGGGGGATCTGTGGGGCAGGGGGGGGATCTGTGGGGCTGGCGGGGGATCTGTGGGGCAGGGGGGGATCTGTGGGGCAGGGGGGATCTGTGGGGCAGGGGGGGGATCTATGGGGCAGGGGGGGATCTGTGGGGCAGGAGCTCGCTATGGGGTGGGGGGGATCTGTGTGGCAGCTCGCTATGGGGCAGAGCTCGCTATGGGGCAGGACAGGATCTACGGGGCAACTCGCTATGGGGCAGGGGGGTCCCTATAGGGCAGCTCCCTTAGCTCGCTATGGGGCAGGACAGGATCTATGGGGCAGGAGCTCGCTGTGGGGCAGCTCCGTCAGCTCGCTATGGGACAGGGGGGTTCTGTGGGGCAGGGGAATCTATGGGGCAGCTCGCTATGGGGCAGAGCTTGCTATGGGGCAGGGGGGTCCCTATGGGGCAGCTCCCCTAGCTGGCTATGGGGCAGGATGGGATCTATGGGGCAGGGTGTGCTATGGGGCAGGAGCTCGCTATGGGGGGGGGCGTCGCTATGGGGCAGGGGAGGATCTGTGGGGCAGGAGCTCGCTATGGGGCAGGAGCTCCCTATAGAGCAGCTCCCTCAGCTCGCTATGGGGCAGGGGGTCCCTATGGGGCAGAGCTCGCTATGGGGCAGCTCCGTCAGCTCGCTATGGGGCAGGGAGGAATCTGTGGGGCAGCTTGCTATGGGGCAGGGGGGGTCCCTATGGGGCAGCTCCCCCGGCTCTCTATGGGGCAGGGGGGGATCTGTGGGGCAGGACAGGGTCTATGGGGCAGCTCGCTATGGGGCAGGGTTCGCTATGGGGCAGGGAAGCTGCTATGGGGCAGCAGCTCGCTATGGGGCAGGGTGGGTCACTATGAGGCAGGAGGAATCTATGGGGCAACTCGCTATGGGGCAGGGGGGCCCCTATAGGGCAGCTCCCTTAGCTCGCTATGGGGCAGCAGTTTGCTATGGGGCAGGAGGTCGCTATGGGGCAGGGGGGTCGCTATGGGGCAGGGGGGGTCCCTATGGGGCAGCTCCCTCAGCTCGCTATGGGACAGGACAGTATCTATGGGGCAGCTCCCCCTGCTCTCTATGGGGCAGGGGGGGATCTGGGGGGCAGGGGAATCTATGGGGCAGCTCGCTATGGGGCGGGGGGGGTCGCTATGGGGCGGGGAGGAATCTATGGGGCAGAGCTCGCTATGGGGCAGGGGGGCCCTATGGAGCAGCTCCCTTAGCTCTCTATGGGGCAGGGGGGGATCTGTGGGGCAGGGGAATCCATGGTGCAGCTTCCTATGGGGCAGAGCTCGCTATGGGGTGGGGGGGAATCTATGTGGCAGGGGAATCTATGGGGCAGAGCTCGCTATGGGGCAGGGTTCGCTATGGGGCGGGGGGAATCTATGGGGCAGGGTTCGCTATGGGGCAGGGGGGGATCTGTGGGGCAGGGTGCGCTATGGGGCAGAGCTCGCTATGGGGTAGCTCCCTCAGCTCGCTATGGGGCAGGAGGGGTCTGTGGGGCAGAGCTCGCTATAGGGCAGGGTTTGCTATGGGGCAGGGGGGTCCCTATGGGGCAGCTCCCTTAGCTGGCTATGGGGCAGGGGTCGCTATGGGGCAGGAGGGGATCTATGGGGCAGCTCCCTATGGGGCAGAGCTCGCTATGGGGCAGGGGGGTCCCTATGCGGCAGCTCCCCCTGCTCTCTATGGGGCAGGGGAATCTATGGGGCAGCTCGCTATGGGGCAGGATGGGATCTGTGGGGCAGCTCCCTATGGGGCAGGGAAGCCGCTATGGGGCAGGGTGGCCCCTATAGGGCAGCTCCCTTAGCTCGCTATGGGGCAGGAGGGGATCTATGGGGCAGGACAGGATCTATGGGGCAGCTCGCTATGGGGCAGGGGGTCCCTATGGGGCAGGGCAGCCCCTATAGGGCAGCTCCCTTAGCTCGCTATGGGGCAGGGGGTCCCTGTGGGGCAGGGGGGGATCTGTGGGGCAGGGGAATCTATGGGGCAGCTCGCTATGGGGCAGGGGGGGTCGCTATGGGGGCGGGACAGGATCTATGGGGCAGCTCACTATGGGGCAGGGGGGTTCCTATAGGGCAGCTCCCTCAGCTCGCTATGGGGCAGGGTGCGCTATGGGGCAGCAGCTCGCTATGGGGCAGGGCGGGATCTATGGGGCAGGGATTGATGTGGGACAGGGGGGTCCGTATAGAGCAGCTCCCTCAGCTCGCTATGGGGCAGGGGTCGCTATGGGGCAGGAGCTCGTTATGGGGCAGGGGGGTCCCTATGGGGCAGCTCGCATCTCGCTATGGGGCAGGGGGGGATCTATGGGGCAGGACAGGATCTATGGGGCAGCTCCCTATGGGGCAGGGGAGTTGCTATGGGGCAGGGAGGAATCTGTGGGGCAGAGCTCGCTATGGGGCAGGGAGGTCCCTATGGGGCAGGAGCTCGCTATGGGGCAGAGCTCGCTATGGGGCACGTGGAATCTATGGGGCAGCTCGCTATGGGGCAGGGGGGGATCTGTGGGGCAGGGGAATCTATGGGGCAGGGGGGATCTGTGGGGCAGGGTGCGCTATGGGGCAGGAGGTCCCTATGGGGCAGCTCCCCCTGCTCTCTATGGGGCAGGGGGGGATCTGTGGGGCAGGGGAATCTATGGGGCAGCTCGCTATGGGGCAGGGTGGGTCGCTATGGGGCGGGGGGGATCTATGGGGCAGGACAGGGTCTATAGGGCAACTCCCTATGGGGCAGGGGGGGTTGCTATGGGGCAGGGGTCCCTATGGGGCAGGGGGGTGGCTATGGGGCAGGGGGGATCTATGGGGCAGCTCCCTATGGGGCAGAGCTCGCTATGGGGCAGGGGGTCCCTATAGGGCAGCTCCCTCAGCTCGCTATGGGGCAGGGGAGGTCGCTATGGGGCAGGGGGGAATCTGTGGGGCAGAGCTCGCTATGGGGCAGGGATTGCTGTGGGGCAGAGTCGCTATAGGGTGGGGGGGATCTATGGGGCAGGACAGGGTCTATGGGGCAGCTCGCTATGGGGCAGAGCTCGCTATGGGGCAGGGGGTCCCTATGGGGCAGCTCGCTATGGGGCAGGGGGGTCGCTATGGGGCAGGGGGGTCGCTATGGGGCAGCTCCCTCAGCTCGCTATGGGGCAGGGGGGGTCGCTATGGGGCAGCTCCCTCAGCTCACTATGGGGCAGGGGGGGTCGCTATGGGGCAGGGAGGAATCTGTGGGGCAGAGCTCGCTATGGGGCAGGGGGTCCCTATGGGGCAGGGGGGTCGCTATGGGGCAGCTCCCTCAGCTCGCTATGGGGCAGGGGGGTCCTCGAGGTCACCTTGGAGCTCCCCGAGGTCCTCCTGGAGGTCCTTGAGGTCCTCCTGGATCTTCTTGAGGTTCTCTTGGAGATCCTTGAGGTCCTTGTGGAGCTTCTTAAGGTCCTTGAGGTCCTCCTGGAGCTTCTTGAGATCCTTGAGGTTCTCCTGGAGCTTCTTGAGGTCCTCCTGGAGGTCCTTGAGGTCCTCCTGGAGGTCCTTGAGATCCTCCTGGATCTTCTTGAGGTCCTTGAGGTTCTCCTGGAGCTTCTTGAGGTCCTCCTGGAGGTCCTTGAGGTCCTCCTGGAGGTCCTTGAGATCCTCCTGGATCTTCTTGAGGTCCTTGAGGTTCTCCTGGAGCTTCTTGAGGTTCTCTTGGAGATCCTTGAGGTCCTTGTGGAGCTTCTTAAGGTCCTTGAGGTCCTCCTGGAGCTTCTTGAGATCCTTGAGGTTCTCCTGGAGCTTCTTGAGGTCCTCCTGGAGGTCCTTGAGATCCTCCTGGAGCTTCTTGAGGTCCTTGAGGTTCTCCTGGAGCTTCTTGAGGTCCTCCTGGAGGTCCTTGAGATCCTCCTGGAGCTTCTTGAGATCCTCGAGGTCACCTTGGAGCTCCCCGAGGTCCTCCTGGAGGTCCTTGAGATCCTCGAGGTCTCCTTGGAGCTCCCCGAGGTCCTCCTGGAGGTCCTTGAGATCCTTGAGGTCCTCCTGGAGCTTCTTGAGATCCTCCTGGAGGTCCTTGAGGTCCTCCTGGAGGTCCTTGAGATCCTTGAGGTCTCCTTGGAGCTCCCCGAGGTCCTCCTGGAGGTCCTTGAGATCCTTGAGGTCCTCCTGGAGCTTCTTGAGATCCTCCTGGAGCTTCTTGAGGTCCTCCCGGAGGTCCTTGAGGTCCTCCTGGATCTTCTTGAGGTCTCCTTGGAGATCCTTGGGGTCCTCCTGGAGGTCCTTGAGATCCTCGAGGTCACCTTGGAGCTCCCCGAGGTCCTCCTGGAGGTCCTTGAGATCCTTGAGGTCTCCTTGGAGCTCCCCGAGGTCCTCCTGGAGGTCCTTGAGATCCTTGAGGTCCTCCTGGAGCTTCTTGAGATCCTCCTGGAGCTTCTTGAGGTCCTCCCGGAGGTCCTTGAGGTCCTCCTGGATCTTCTTGAGGTCACCTTGGAGCTCCCCGAGGTCCTCCTGGAGGTCCTTGAGATCCTTGAGGTCACCTTGGAGCTCCCCGAGGTCCTCCTGGAGGTCCTTGAGGTCCTCCTGGAGCTTCTTCAGGTCCTCCCGGAGGTCCTTGAGGTCCTCCTGGATCTTCTTGAGGTCCTCTTGGAGATCCTTGAGGTCCTTGTGGAGCTTCTTAAGGTCCTTGAGGTCCTCCTGGAGCTTCTTGAGATCCTTGAGGTTCTCCTGGAGCTTCTTGAGGTCCTCCTGGAGGTCCTTGAGGTCCTCCTGGAGGTCCTTGAGATCCTCGAGGTCACCTTGGAGCTCCCCGAGGTCCTCCCGGAGGTCCCGGCTCTCCAGGTGACCCCGTTGTCCCCTCTCTCCCACCCCTCCCCCCCCAGTGAAGAAGACGGCTCCATCGCTCTTCGCGTTGTCCCCATGTCCCGGAGATGCCACCACGGGGAGGTCCCGTCCCCTCTGCCTGGCGGACGAGTTCTTCCCCTCCCCCGTCTCCATCTCCTGGGACGTCGGGACCTCCGTTGTCCTCCCGGCCACCCGGCGCCCGTCCGGCCTCTTCAGCCAAGTGGCTCGAGGAGAAGACGCGGCGCGACGTTGCTCCGCCTTCCACCCGGCCACCGGTTTCCACGGCAACGCCGACGTCCCAGGTGGGACCTCGAGGTTGGGTGGAGCTTCTTGAGGTTCTTGAGGTTCCTCAAGGTGGGGTTTGGGTTCCACCAAGGTTGGGTTTGGGTTCCTCAAGGTTTGGGTCTCCTCGAGGTCGAGTTTGGGTCCCACCAAGGTTGGGTTGAGGTTCCTCAAGGTTCTTGGGGTTCCTCAAGGTGGGGTTTGGGTTCCACCAAGGCTGGGTTTGAGGTTCCTCAAGGTTTGGGTCTCCTCGAGGTCGAGTTTGGGTCCCATCAAGGTGGGGTTGAGGTTCCTCAAGGTTTGGGTTGAGGTTCTTGGAGGTTCCTCAAGGTTCTTGAGGTTCCTCAAGGTTTGGGTCTCCTCGAGGTCAACTTTGGGTCCCACCAAGGTTTGGGTTGAGGTTCTTGGAGGTTCCTCGAGGTTCTTGAGGTTCCTCAAGGTGGGGTTTGGGTCCCACCAAGGTTGGGTTGAAGTTCTTGAGGTTCCACCAAGGTTTGGGTCTCCTCGAGGTCAACTTTGGGTCCCACCAAGGTTTGGGGTTGAGGTTCCTCCAGGTGACCTCGTCACCTTCTCCCTCTTCCACCTCCACCGCGTTGACCTGGACCTCCTCCCCCCCTCCCCCACCCCCCATTTCCTGGACCTTCTCCAACCCCTCGGTCCCTCCACCTTTCCTTGACCTCCAGCCGTGACCAAGGTCCAAGCCCCGTGGGTGGAGCTTCTCCACTCCTGCTCCCCCGACCACGTCCACCTGGTCTGCTCGGCCGACGCCTTCTCCCCCCGCGAGGTCCACCTGGACTGGGTGGCCGACGACCGCGTCCTCCCTTCCACCTCCGTTGAGGTCCAAGCCACCGGGAGGACCTTCCGGGCCACCACCCGTCTCAACGTCACCGCCGACGAGTGGCAGGAGAAGACCTTCGTCTGCAAGGTCACCCACCCGGCTTCCGAGAGCGTCCAGGAGGTGGTGGGACGCAAGTGCTTGAGTGAGTCCTCTCCACGCGGTGGCATCTCCTGGGGGTTGGGTTCCTGGGTGGTGGCATCTCCATAGGCTTCGTCCCACCTCGATTTGGGGACCCTTGGGTTGGGTTGGGTTGGGTTCCTGGGTGGTGGCATCTCCATAGGCTTCGTCCCACCTCAATCTGGAGGTCTCAGAGCCCCTTGGGTTGGGTTTGGTTGGGCTCTCGGTGGTGGCATCTCCATAGGCTTCGTCCCACCTCGGTTTGGAGCCCCTTGGGTTGGGCTCTCGGTGGTGGCATCTCCATAGGCTTCGTCCCACCTGGATTTGGGGACCCTTGGGTTGGGCTCTCGGTGGTGGCATCTCCATAGGCTTTGTCCCACCTCGATCTGGGGACCCTTGGGTTGGGTTGGGTTGGGTTCTCGGTGGTGGCATCTCCATAGGCTTCGTCCCACCACGATTTGGAGCCCCTTGGGTTGGGTTCCTGGGTGGTGGCATCTCCATAGGCTTCGTCCCACCTCGATCTGGAGCCCCTTGGGTTGGGTTCTTGGTGGTGGCATCTCCATAGGCTTCGTCCCACCTCGATTTGGGGCTCTTGGAGCCCCTTGTGTTGGGTTGGGTTGGGTTCCTGGGTGGTGGCATCTCCGTAGGCTTCGTCCCACCTGGATTTGGGGCTCTCGGAGCCCCTTGGGTTGGGTTGGGTTGGGTTCCTGGGTGGTGGCATCTCCATAGGCTTCGTCCCACCTCGATCTGGAGGTCTCGGAGCCCCTTGGGTTGGGTTCTGGGTGGTGGCATCTCCACGGGTTCCTCCCCCAGGTTCCCCGCCGGACGCCAGCTCCATCCACACCTTCTTGGTGCCACCCAACCCTTCCAACCTCTACGTCGGCCAAGACGCCATCTTGCGTTGCGTGGTCTCCAACCTCCCCAGCGACGCCGGCTTGAGGGTGGAGTGGAGTCGCAAGGGGCGTGGCCACCTCTCGTCCCGCCCCATGGACCTCAAGAGCCAATACAACGGCACCTTCACCGCCACCAGGGACCTCCCGGTCACCGTGGACGACTGGGAGAGCGGCGACAGCTTCACCTGCGAGGTCCACCACGAGGAGCTGCCCTCGCCCATCCGGCGCAGCTTGGCCAAGAGAGGAGGTGGGACCCCATAATCTCGTGGTGGGACCCCATAATCTCATGGTGGGACCCCATAATCTCGTGGTGGGACCCCATAATTTCGTGGTGGGACCCCATAATTTTGTGGTGGGATCCATAATTTCATGGTGGGACCCCATAATTTCGTGGTGGGATCCATAATTTCATGGTGGGACCCCATAATTTCATGGTGGGATCCATAATCTCGTGGTGGGACCCCATAATCTTGTGGTGGGACCCCATAATTTCGTGGTGGGACCCCATAATTTCATGGTGGCACCCCATAATCTCGTGGTGGGACCCGTAATCTCGTGGTGGGACCCCATAATTTCGTGGTGGGATCCATAATTTCATGGTGGGACCCCATAATTTCATGGTGGGACCCCATAATTTCATGGTGGGATCCATAATTTCGTGGTGGAACCCCATAATTTCGTGGTGGGACTCCATAATTTCATGGTGGGACTCCATAATCTCATGGTGGGACCCCATAATTTCATGGTGGGATCCATAATTTCGTGGTGGAACCCCATAATTTCGTGGTGGGACTCCATAATCTCATGGTGGGACCCCATAATTTCATGGTGGGACCCATAATCTTGTGATGGGACCCCATAATCTCGTGGTGGGACGCCATAATTTTGTGGTGGGATCCATAATTTCATGGTGGGACCCCATAATCTCGTGGTGGGACCCGTAATCTCGTGGTGGGACCCCATAATCTCATGGTGGGATCCATAATTTCATGGTGGCACCCCATAATCTCGTGGTGGGACCCCATAATCTCATGGTGGGATCCATAATTTCATGGTGGGACCCCATAATTTCGTGGTGGGACCCCATAATCTCGTGATGGGACCCCATAATTTCATGGTGGGATCCATCATTTCATGGTGGGACCCCATAATCTCGTGGTGGGACCCCATAATTTCACGGTGGGACCCCATAATCTCGTGGTGGGATCCATAATCTCATGGTGGGACCCATAATTTCATGGTGGGATCCATAATTTCGTGGTGGGACCCCATAATCTCGTGGTGGGATCCATAATCTCATGTGGGACCCCATAATCTCATGGTGGGATCCATCATTTCATGGTGGGACCCCATAATTTCGTGGTGGGACCCCATAATCTCGTGGTGACCTTGTCTTCTCCTCCCACCCCACCCCACCCCAGGCAAGCGCCAGGCCCCCAGCGTCTTCCTGATGGGTCCCCCGGCCGAGGAGATGACCAGCTCCCACCTCACCGTGTCCCTCACCTGCCTCATCCGGGGCTTCTACCCCGAGGACATCTCGGTGGAGTGGTTGAAGGACCAAGAACCCGTGGACTCCTCGGCTTTCAGCGTGGGGCGTCCGGTCAAGGAGAAGACGGGCGACGGGGTCTTCCAACTCTACAGTCACTTGGGGGTCCCCAAGGACGAGTGGCGGAGGGGCGACAGCTACGTCTGCATGGTGGTCCACGAGGCCCTGCCCATGAAGTTCATCCAGAGGAGCATCAGCAGGAACCCGGGTAACAAGTGAGGAGGTGGCGGGGACCACCGGGGCTTGGTGGCATCACCCATAGCTTGGTGGTGGCACCCATAGCTTGGTGACACCCATAGCTTCGTGGTGGCATCACCCACAGCTTTGTGGTGGCACCCATGGCTTGGTGGTGGCACCCATGGTTTGGTGACGGCACCCATAGCTTGGTGACACCCATAGCTTGGTGGCATCACCCATGGCTTGGTGGTGGCATCACCCACAGCTTCGTGGTGGCACCCACGGCTTGGTGGTGGCATCACCCATAGCTTGGTGGTGGCATCACCCATGGCTTGGTGGTGGCATCACCCGGGTTGGGGAGAATAAAAAGGAGCTGAAGCGAGAGGTGGAGCCTCGTTGTGAGCCGCGCCGGCCGGGGGAGGGGGGGGGGACACCTGGGGTGGACATGGTGGAGGTGGTGGAGGTGGTGGGAACCATGGAAACCATGGATGGAGATGGTGGGAACCATGGAAACCATGGGTGGAGATGGGTGGGGATGGTGGGGATGGTGGAAACCATGGAAACGATGGGTGGGGATGGTGGATCAGGGTGGTTGGAGCTGATGGAAACCATGGAAACCATGGGTGGAGATGGTGGGGATGGTGGCAACCATGAGGAACGTGGTTGGAGATGGGTGGAAACCATGGAAACCATGGGTGGAGATGGTGGGGATGGTGGAAACCATGGAAACCATGGATGGAGATGGTGGAAACCATGGGTGGAGATGGTGGGGATGGTGGCAACCAGGAGGAACGTGGTTGGAGATGGGTGGAAACCATGGAAACCATGGGTGGAGATGGATGGGGATGGTGGAAACCATGAGGAACGTGGTTGGAGATGGGTGGAAACCATGGAAACCATGGATGGAGATGGTGGGGATGGTGGAAACCATGGAAACCATGGGTGGAGATGGGTGGGAACCATGGAAACCATGGATGGAGATGGTGGGGATGGTGGAAACCATGGAAACCATGGGTGGAGATGGTGGAAACCATGGAAACGATGGGTGGGGATGATGGATCGGGGTGGTTGGAGCTGGTGGAAACCATGGGAACCATGGGTGGAGATGGTGGGGATGGTGGCAACCATGGAAACCATGGATGGGGATGGTGGAAACCATGGGTGGAGATGGTGGGGATGGTGGAAACCATGGAAACCATGGATGGAGATGGGGGAAACCATGGAAACCATGGATGGAGATGATGGATCGGGGTGGTTGGAGCTGGTGGAAACCATGGGAACCGTGGGTGGAGATGGTGGGGATGGTGGAAACCATGGAAACCATGGATGGAGATGGGTGGAAACCATGGAAACCGTGGGTGGAGATGGGTGGAAACCATGGAAACCATGGGTGGGGATGGTGGAAACCATGGAAACCGTGGATGGAGATGGTGGGGATGGTGGTGGACACTCCGGGCAGGTCCATCGGGTGGAGCTGTCCTCCCTCCCCCACCCCCCCCCCCCCCCTCCCCCGCAGAGGTCCCCGTCACCGCCGTCCCGCGACACCCGGAGCCGGGCAGGTCCCTCGTCACCTGGGACGTCATCGTCGTCCCCTTCGTCCTCCTCGTCCTCAGCGTCGCCTACGGCGCCACCGTCACCTTCTTCAAGGTGGGGGTTCCATAGGGGACGGGGGGTGGGGTCTGGGGGTGACGTCGGGTGACGTCAAGCGGTGACCCCTCCCCTTCCCCCCCCCCCCCCCCCCCACACCTTGTCCACCTGTAGGTCAAGTGGTTCCTCTCCACCATCGTCCGCTTGAAGGAGCAGCGGCGTCGCCGCGGCGACGGAGGGGACTGAGCTGGGGGGGGGGGGGGGGAGGGGGGAGGGGAGGGGGAGGGGAGGGGGGAAATTAATTTTTAGGGCCCCAAAAATTCAATTTTAGGGAAAAAAATTCAAATTTAGGAAAAAAATTCAAATTTAGGGAAAAATTTTCACATTTTTAGGGGAAAATTAAAATTTTTAGGCAAAAATTTTGAAATTTTAAGGTGAAAAAATCTCATTTTTAGGCAAAAAAATCAAATTTTAGGGTTAAAAAATTCAAATTTAGGGAAAAAAATTCACATTTAGGAAAAAAAATCAAATTTAGGGAAAAATTTTCAAATTTAGGGAAAAAATTTCACATTTTTAGGGGAAAACTAAAATTTTTAGGCAAAAATTTTGAAATTTGAAGGGGAAAAAATTTCAGGTTTAGGGAAAAAAATCGCATTTTTAGGCAAAAAATTCAAATTTTAGGGTTAAAAAATTCAAATTTAGGAAAAAAATTCAAATTTAGGGAAAAATTTCGCATTTTTAGGGAAAAATTAAGATTTTTAGCAAAAAAATTTGAAATTTTAAGGTGAAAAATTTCATTTTTAGGGAAAAAAATTGCATTTTTAGGCAAAAAATTCAAATTTTAGGGTTAAAAAATTCAAATTTAGGAAAAAAATTCAAATTTAGGGAAAAATTTCGCATTTTTAGGGAAAAATTAAAATTTTTAGCAAAAAAAATTGAAATTTTAAGGGGAAAAAATTTCATTTTTACGGAAAAAAATGCATTTTTAGGAAAAAAATCAAATTTTAGGGTGAAAAATTCATTTTTAGGTAAAAAAAATCCACATTTTTAGGCCAAAAAATCAAATTTTAAGGTGAAAAAAATCAATTTTAGGGAAAAAAATCAAATTTTTAGGCAAAAAATCCAATTTTAAGGTAAAAAATTCGTATTTTTAGGTAAAAAAAATCAAATTTTGGGGTGAAAAATTCATTTTCAGGGAAAAAAATCACAGTTTTGGGTAAAAATTAAGATTTTTAGGCAAAAAAATCAAATTTTAAGGTGAAAAATCACATTTTTAGGGAAAAAATCCACATTTTTTGGCCAAAAATTAAAATTTTAACTTTAAAAAAATCATTTTTAGGGAAAAAATTTAATTTTAGGTAAAAAAATCAAATTTTTAGTTAAAAAATTTCACATTTTTAGGCAAAAAAAATCCAATTTTAGGGTGAAAAATTCGTTTTTAGGGAAAAAAATCACATTTTTAGTAAAAAATTCACATTTTTTAGGGAAAACTTAAGATTTTTAGGCAAAAAAATTCCAATTTTAAGGTAAAAAAATTCATTTTTATGGAAAAAAATTCAATTTTAGGTAAAAAAATCAAATTTTAAGGTGAAAAAAATTCACATTTTTAGGCAAAAAAATCTAATTTTAAGGTAAAAAATTCATTTTTAGGGAAAAAATTCCATTTTAGGGAAAAAAATCAAATTTTTAGTTAAAAAATTCACATTTTTAGGCAAAAAAAAATTCCAATTTTAGGGTGAAAAATTCATTTTTAGGGCAGCGAATTCCTGGGTTTTAAGGGCAAAACCGACCCCGTTTTGGGGTGAAATTTTGTAATTTTTAACCTCAAAAATAAATCCCAATTTTTTTTTTGAATTTTAATGATTTCCCCCCCCCTTTTTTTTGGGTAAAAAAAGCAGCGATTTGGGTAAAAGCACACGATTTATTGCGGCAAATTCATATTTTTAACACAAAAATCCACATTTTCAGGCAAAAAAAAGCATTTTGAGGCAAAAATTCCACATTTTCTGTGAAAAAATGTGAATTTCGGAGCTAAAAATCCAAATTTTGAGGCAAAAATTCACATTTTTAGGCAAAAATTTCACATTTTAAGGCAAAAAATCTGAATTTTAAGGCAAAAAATCCACATTTTTAACACAAAAATTCTCATTTTGAGCCAAAATTCACATTTTTTCACAAAAATTCCACATTTTTAAGCAAAAAAAAGCATTTTTAGGCAAAAATTCCACATTTGAGGTGAAAAAATGTGAATTTTGGAGCTAAAAATCCAAATTTTGAGGCAAAAATTCACATTTTAGGCAAAAAATTCCTATTTTTTCATCAAAAATCCAGATTTTAAGGCAAAAAAAATCGACATTTTTGGCAAAAATTCCAAATTTTGAGGCAAAAATTCCAAATTTTGAGGCAAAAATTTCACATTTTAGGCAAAAAAAATCACATTTTTAGGCAAAATTTCCACATTTTAAAGCAAAAAATCTGAATTTTAAGGCAAAAAAATCCACATTTTTAACACAAAAATTCTCATTTTGAGCCAAAATTCACATTTTTCCACAAAAATTCCACATTTTTAAGCAAAAAAACCGCATTTTAAGGCAAAAATCTACATTTTTATCACAAAATTTCACATTTTTTCACGCAAAATCCACATTTTAAGGCAAAAAAATCCACATTTTTAGGCAAAAATTCACATTTTTGACCAAAATTCCACATTTTAAGGCAAAAAATGTGAATTTCAAGGCAAAAAAATCGACGGTTTTATCACAAAATTCTACATTTTAAGGCAAAAAATTCCACATTTTTTCACAAAATTTCTCATTTTTAGGCAAAAAATTTGAATTTTAAGGCAAAAATCGAAATTTTTAGGCAAAAAAATCGAAATTTTTAGGCAAAAATTCACATTTTTTCACAAAATTTCCACATTTTAAGGCAAAAAAAATTGAATTTTAAGGCAAAAATCGAAATTTTAAGGCAAAAAATCGAAATTTTTAGGCAAAAATTCACATTTTTTCACAAAATTTCCACATTTTTAGGCAAAAATTTTGAATTTTAAGGCAAAAATCGAAATTTTAAGGCAAAAATCAAAATTTTTAGGCAAAATTTGAAATTTTTAGGTAAAAAATGGAAATTTTTAGGCAAAAAGTCACATTTTTTCACCAAAATTCCACATTTTAAGGTAAAAAATTTGAATATTAAGGCAAAAATCGAAATTTTTAGGCAAAAAATCGAAATTTTAGGGCAAAAATCGAAATTTTTAGGCAAAATTTCACATTTTTTCACAAAATTTCCACATTTTTAGGTAAAAAATTTGAATTTTAAGGCAAAAATCGAAATTTTTAGGCAAAAAAATCGAAATTTTTAGGCAAAAATTCACATTTTTTCACAAAATTTCCACATTTTAAGGCAAAAAAAATTGAATTTTAAGGCAAAAATCGAAATTTTAAGGCAAAAAATCGAAATTTTTAGGCAAAAATTCACATTTTTCACAAAATTTCCACATTTTTAGGCAAAAATTTTGAATTTTAAGGCAAAAATCGAAATTTTAAGGCAAAAATCAAATTTTTAGGCAAAATTTGAAATTTTTAGGTAAAAAATGGAAATTTTTAGGCAAAAAGTCACATTTTTTCACCAAAATTCCACATTTTAAGGTAAAAAATTTGAATATTAAGGCAAAAATCGAAATTTTTTAGGCAAAAAATCGAAATTTTAGGGCAAAAATCGAAATTTTTAGGCAAAATTTCACATTTTTTCACAAAATTTCCACATTTTTAGGTAAAAAATTTGAATTTTAAGGCAAAAATCGAAATTTTTAGGCAAAAATTCACATTTTGGGGCCAAATTTCGCGTTTTATGTGAAAAATTCTGAATTTTGGAGCTAAAAATTCCGAATTTTGTGACAAAAATTCTCATTTATGGCAAAATTTCACATTTTTCACCCAAATTCCACGTTTTGGGGCCAAATTTCCCCCAAATTCCTCAAATTCCACCCCAAAATCTTCAGGTTTGGCCTCCTGGAGGTTCTCCAGGTCCTCCTGGAGCTCCAGAACCTTCCGGAACATTGGGTTCTCATGGGTTCTCGAGGTTCTCCAGGTCTTTATGGACCTCCTGGACCTCCAGAACCTTCCGGAACTTCGGGTTCTCCTGGGATCTTGAGGTTCTCGTGGGTTCTGGAGGTCTTTATGGACCTCCTGGACCTCCAGAACCTTCCGGAACTTTGGGTTCTCCTGGGATCTTGGGGTTCTCGTGGGTTCTGGAGGTCTTTATGGACCTCCTGGACCTCCAGAACCTTCCGGAACTTCGGGTTCTCTGGGATCTTGGGGTTCTCGTGGGTTCTGGAGGTCTTTATGGACCTCCTGGACCTCCAGAACTTTCCAGAACTTCAGGTTCTTCTGGGATCTTGGGGTTCTCGTGGGTTCTGGAGGTCTTTTATGGACCTCCTGGACCTCCAGAACCTTCCGGAACTTTGGGTTCTCCTGGGATCTTGGGGTTCTCGTGGGTTCTGGAGGTCTTTATGGACCTCCTGGACCTCCAGAACTTTCCAGAACTTCAGGTTCTTCTGGGATCTTGGGGTTCTCGTGGGTTCTGGAGGTCTTTATGGACCTCCTGGACCTCCAGAACCTTCTGGAACTCCGGGTTCTCCTGGGATCTTGGGGTTCTCGTGGGTTCTGGAGGTCTTTATGGACCTCCTGGAGCTCCAGAACCTTCCGGAACGTTGGGTTCTCGTGGGTTCTCGAGGTTCTCCAGGTCTTTATGGACCTCCTGGAGGTCCAGAACCTTCCGGAACTTTGGGTTCTCCTGGGTTCTCGTGGGTTCTCGTGGGTTCTGGAGATCTTTATGGACCTCCTGGACCTCCAGAACCTTCCGGAACTTCGGGTTCTCCTGGGATCTTGGGGTTCTCGTGGGTTCTGGAGGTCTTTATGGACCTCCTGGACCTCCAGAACCTTCCGGAACTTCGGGTTCTCCTGGGATCTTGGGGTTCTCGTGGGTTCTGGAGGTCCTTGTGGACCTCCTGGAGGTCCAGGCCCCCTCAGGCCGCCCTCAGCCCCAAACCCGGTGGCCCCGGCGACCACGGGTGTCGATACCAGAAGCCGTAGGTGACCCCCCAGGCGGCCCAGCCCATGGCGGCGCCGGCGGCGTTGCGGGGCCAATCATGGCGGTAGAGCAAGGTGACGGCCAAGAGGACCACCCAGAGGGCCACCAAGGCCACGTTGAGGAGAAAGAGGATGCACAAAGCCGTGCCGGGACGTTTGGGGTCGTCTTCTGGGTCACCTTGGACCTCTGGAGACGGCGGCGGCGGCGGCGTCGCCGTCGACCTCCACGACCTCCACGGGAGAAGCCAAAGCCAGAAGCTCGGGGACCTCCTGGTGGGTGGGGACGCGGTGGGGACCTCCCAGGCCGGTCCTTGAGCTCCTCCATGATCTTCCCACCCAACTTCCGGAGGTTCCTCGCGGCTCCACCTCCAGCCTTGAGGTTCTCCGTGGTCTCGTCGAGGTCCTCCAAGACCTCCTTGGGGTCCTCCAAGATCTCCTTGGGGTCCTCCGGGACCTCCCCACCCCATTTCTTCGGCTTCCTCGCGGCTCCACCTCCAGCCTTGAGGTTCTCCAAGACCTCCTTGAGGTCCTCCAAGACCTCCTTGGGGTCCTCCGGGACCTCCTTGACCTTCTCCGTGGCTCCACCTCACTCGTTGAGGTTCTCCGAGACCTCGTTGAGGTCCCTCAAGCCCTCGTTGAGGTCCTTCATGACCCCATTGACGTTCTTCTTGACCCCCCCTCCATCGTTGAGGTTCTCCAAGATCTCGTTGAGGTTCTCCAAGCCATCGTTGAGGTCCTTCATGACCCCATCTCCACCGTTGAGTTTCTCCAAGACCTCGTTGAGGTTCTCCAAGCCCTCGTTGAGGTCCCTCAAGCCATCGTTGAGGTTCTCCAAGATCTCGTTGAGGCTCTCCAAGCCATCGTTGAGGTCCTTCATGACCCCATCTCCACCGTTGACGTTCTCCAAGCCCTCGTTGAGGTTCTCCAAGATCTCGTTGAGGTTCCTCAAGCCATCGCTGAGGTTCTCCAAGACCTCGTTGAGGTCCTTCATGACCCCATCTCCATCGTTGAGCTTCTCCAAGACCTCGTTGAGGTCCCTCAAGCCCTCGTTGAGGTCCTTCATGACCCCATCTCCACCGTTGAGGTTCTCCAAGACCTTGTTGAGCTTCTCCAAGCCCTCGTTGAGGTCCCTCAAGCCATCGTTGAGCTTCTTCATGACCCCATCTCCACCGTTGAGCTTCTCCAAGCCCTCGTTGAGGTTCTCCAAGATCTCGTTGAGGTTCTCCAAGCCATCGCTGAGGTTCTCCAAGCCATCGTTGAGGTTCTCCATGACCCCATCTCCATCTTTGAGGTTCTCCAAGCCCTCGTTGAGGTCCCTCAAGCCCCCGTTGAGGTCCCCCGCGCCCCCCCCCTCCTCCGCTGACGTTCCCCGCGGTTCCTCTTCCAGCCCGAAGGTTCTTCCGGCTCTTCGCCCGCCCTGGGGTCGAGGAACAAGACCTTGGCCAAGGCTCCCAACTCTTCGGTCAACGTCAACGCCCAATGGACCAAAGCGAAGGCGTGCGGCGACGCGCCCAAGCCGTCCCACCGGAAGCCGTCCAGCCGGCAGCGCCGCGGCTCCGCGTGGGGCAGGAGGACGAGGAGGAGGCGACGCCCCCCCCCCGTCGGCGCCGCCGTCGGTCGCCGCCGCGCCCACGCAACGCCCGCCGGCGGCGTCCAAGGAGGAGAAGAAGACGGGGGCGGCGCGGGCGAGGGCGGACGCCACCCCCCAACGCGCCAAAGCCCGGCCCAGCGCCCCCCACGGCCGGCGCAGCAGCGGCGACGACGCCACGGCCAGCGAGCCCAGCAGGAGGGAGGTCCAGGCGCACGACGAGGCCACCAGGCGCCTGCGGGGACCATAGGGACCATAGGGACCCATAGGGACCCATAGAGCCCATAGGGACCCATAGAGCCCATAGGGAACCATAGAGACCCATAGGGACCATAGGGACCCATAGGGACCCATAGAGCCCATAGGGACCCATAGAGACCATAGGGACCCATAGGGACCCATAGAGACCCATAGGGACCCATAGAGACCATAGGGACCCATAGGGACCCATAGAGCCCATAGGGAACCATAGGGACCCATAGGGACCCATAGGGACCCATAGAGACCATAGGGACCATAGAGCCCATAGGGACCATAGGGACCCAT